>BQMF02000570.1:12500-243733 GCA_027922465.2 Turritopsis dohrnii | reverse complement strand
GGCATGACGTCACAAGGTTTAAACCAAGAAGTTTTGTTGTTGTAGCACTTACTTAATTATCTTTTTTTCCCTTTGTTTTCAGTTATAGCAGCCATTTTAGCTGCTTATCTGGTAGTTTTGATTCTCGTATTGCTGATTCTTTTCAAACGGATGAGCAAAAAAAATAACACTTTCATCCAACCAAAGATCGCACAGTTTAGGCCGATCCCATGTTCATACGAGTTGCTGAACACACAGATGCCTGTACAAAGCCACCCTGATGTTACGCGTGGATGTGGACGGTTTGTGCAAGAGGAACAAACCCCATTAATTTCGGAAAGACCAAATAACCCGATAATATCAATATCGGAACGCCGCAATCTTCCTAGAATTGTTGTACGTAGATTTAATTGTATGCCTACAGTTTCATGATAGCAAGAAAATATATCAATTTGTTCTTAACAAGTTTTGAAGACCGATCTTCACATGTCGAACTTTTCTCTGTTCATTTTAGCTCGATGATTTGTGGACTCCGATTGGTCAAAGTAAAGCGCAAAAGAAAGTGTCATTAGAATTGCAGATGAACTCATCGAGTCAAATGAAAAATGAAGAATTTCTTTGCAGATTTTCAGACGTTGGCAATGTTGAGTTGAAAGCATTTGATGGATCTAGTGGTGTGTATGTTCTCCATCGTTGAGGGTTGGTGTGTATGTTCTCCACAAACCCAGTGTGCAAATTTGTTGAAAAATCACTGCGAAGGAGTACCTTTCTACAGAAATATACACACTATATCAATATCCTCTTCGTCGCAGTAATTTTTTAACGATTTTGCCCAATAGGAAGTGCAAACCTGATAACACATTAGCTCTGAACATGTTTAAAGTTCCTTTGTGATTTTGAATATCTGTATATTACTCAATTTTCTCGGAACAAACGATTCTCGTGTTCTCTATGATGTGTTGAAGACTCTCCTCCTCTATAGTTATAAGTTGATTTACATACCAATTAGGTGTATAGGAGAAGAGTAGTCCTTCTGTCTGTCACATTCACGCTGCCATGTTGATTGTTTTTTTTATTTCAGATTCTTATTCGTCAATGTTTGAAGATCAAAATGATTTGAGCCCGGTAAGTCCGAAAAGCCCGAGAAGTCCGAAATTGAAGAAACCGAAAAAAGAAAGAACTTCATTAAAAAGATAAGAAAGAAATTATCTAGATCGCAAAGTCACGAAGAATAACAAAAAAGATTTATTGATACTCATTCCAGAACGTCTTCAGATCAGAACTTTCAAACAGTTTCAAAAATTGCTATTAGTAGCTATGTGTACTTTATTATAAAAAGTTAAAAATTGTACAAATGGTAGTGTATAAATTAAAAGAAAGTATTAACAAAGAAACAAACAATTATGGCATAGCATTTTCTCGAGAACAACGTCGAACCAAGTGACCGATTAACTTCACCAGCCGCTCTTCACCTTTCTCAATAACGGAGGACCAGTATCTGGATACAACCTGGTTCTCAGACTACTGCTTCTAATTGGTTGATATTTCTTGAAAGTATAAGTATTGTAAGCTCCACCAGCGTATGGTTTTAGAAGAAAGTTTGAAAAGAGATAAAAGCGATGGTGTGATGGTGGTGGGATATTGCTTCAAACTTTTCACTGCAATACTTTAATCCCCTTAATTTTCGGGCACCTTTAATTTTCGCGCAGCAGAGAAAACGCAAAGAAACGCAAGAAGTGACATCAGGAATATGTTAAAGCATAGCTGGATGCAGAGCGGTAGATTTCGCTATGTCCTATGTGTATTGTCAGGAACTTCAGGAATGTATGTGATTGTTTTTTTTCGCCAATGAAATTGCTTGAAAGCGACTTTTTCAACCAATGAAAATACGTGAAATAAATCGCGCAAACTTCTGTTTGACTTGTATTTTATCCTAGCTATACGCGGAATAGTGTTCAAAGCGACAAGATAGGATATGTAAGTAAATATGTATAGAACGCCTGCTATGGAAAAAAGGGATAGCTTGGTAACAACAATTTTTAAGCCCTTATATATACACCATAGATATACTCAATTGACCTCAGCGGATATATACGAGTAGTAAAGATGTACTAATTTTGGGGACACAATTCAAAAAAATTTAAAAATCACTTTAACATATCCTTGGGGACATGAGACCAAGGTAGATGTACGCTTGTCAAAACCTCTTCATGTCAAATGGGTGGTACAGTTTTATGATTACACGCTTTTTTATTTATAAGAATAGATTCTATAAGAATATCAGGGTGAAAATCACCTTATTCGTAAGAATACCTTAAGAACAGTCCCAGGGTGAGTTTCATAAGAATAATAGAACAGGGTGGAAAAACAGATATAGTAAATGCGCAAAAACCAAAGCCTTATCGGGGAAAAAAAAGTCGGTAAGAATTTAGTCGGGGAAAATTTTAGTCACTTTTCCCCGACCAATTTTTGAAATTTAGTCACTTTTCCCCGACTAAGTATTTTCCATATAAGAAAAGAAATAATCAAGATATTACAATAGCGTCTAAGTTATTCGATACCTTATCGGGGAAAAAATTATGCTCATATTGACAGATTACCTTATCGGTAAAAAATCCGTCGGTAAAAAGTGACGAATTTTTGTCTTGGTGACGAATATTTTTTACCGACGAAACTTTTTGCCGACGAACTTTTTTACCGACGAACTTTTTTTTGCTGACAAATACTTTTTACCGACAAATTGGTATTTTCATATGGATATTATTTTGCATTTTGTAGCTTAAAGGACGCCTTAACGCTTCTTACACTGATCATATTGCTTGATTCGTGTAAATAAGTTTTGAAAAATAAAAAGAATTGTAAGTGAGTTTGAAAGTCAGTCGAGCAAAATTGATTTGCAAATACCAGTTCCAATCAATTCCAATAAATTGATGCAAATAGATCAGTATTTTATATTCTTTTAAGTGTCAATATAGCCAACTAAGGAAAAACAGGAAAAATTAACGGTTTATAATATGTTTTATATAGAGCCAGGTAAAAAAATTTCGTCGGTAAAAAGGGCGATATATTCAATTAGATGATATAATAAATTACAATTGTAAAAGGACTATTAAAATAAGTTATATACATAAAGACCACTATATTGTGTAATGCAAATCAAATCTGCTTCTATGACTAAAAAACACTCTGTAGTGCCCAGGAAAACGCTAGAAAGCTGAGAAGGCTACGATTGGAATGGAATAGAAAAACAAATACAGTAAACCAAAAACTGCACCTCGTGCATGTACATATTAAAATCTGTTAAGCCAAAAAAGCCTGTACGGCCGCAAACCCTCGGATATTCCGAGTACAAAAACTCCTAAGAAGAAAAAATACGACAGTCTGGCCTCATCACATGCGAAATGAAAATCATCAACACAGTCCACATTCATGCTAACAGACCGACTGCCCCGAAGACAGAGCAAAGCTGAACGCATTATAATGAAGGATAGCTTACAGCGTATCCAGCTTATAATATGCTCATATCTTTGACCGGTCTTCGTGGCAATCTTCTCAGCAAGATATTTATGGAACACTGATGCCTCGCGACTCATTCATCCAGTAATTGAGTACACAAGAGGAGTGAATGAGCCATGTTCATTGTTCAACACTCGATCATTATATTTTCGCTTTTTCTCTTGTTCATGTTTGTTGAAAACTTTCTCAATGGGTGTGTCAATTTGAGATTTAGAATTTGGATTCGTCACTCGTACGTCGAAATAAGCGGATTGTCCTGGTCGCCAGAAACCCATAGCACGTATATCTAATCTAGCTTCGTCATCATTTATGGACTGCAGTTTGGGCTCGGTTTCTACATCAGAGCAGACCTTCTTCAACAAATTAGCCTCGAAATCACGGATATTGTTGTGTCGGATTGAAACGAAACCGCCTTTTTTGCAGTTCATTGCATGATTTACGTCAAAAGCGTCACCACAGGCACATTTCGAGGGGAGGTTGCGTATGTTATTACCGAATCTAAGAGCAAGGGCATCACGAAATTCAGCTTTGTTCATTGTAAATCCGTGATCTTTTAACGGCAGCACAGTCAGCCAGCTCGATGTACCTTTCTCTCGGTTTTGCAAGATGGTTCTTTTCTGGCTATCATCAAGCATGGAATCTACGGAATCACGCTGATGCTCTTCAATTTCTCTAATCTGCTGTAAGCGTCTGTTGCGAACTTCTCTTACTTGCTCTCTTGATGGAATAGATTCACCTTGCTTAAGATTGACTTCAGCAAGTGGAGCGGTGATGGTTTTGGATGAATCAAAGTCAACTTTTGCCTTGTCCCTCAGTATCGGGATTCCGAGACCCCCATCTCTGGTGGGAAGCTTGTAAATTTGCCGATCCATGTCCGTGATGGTATGTCCTAATATGGCTGGTAAAAGTCGGTCGTCTATTGCTCTGTCCAATGGTTCGAGATGTTCTTCCATTCCGGGGATAGTTCTGAGGAAGTAGTTGAATCTATGCATTTCCCCGTGTGTATATGCCGCATAGGCCGCTTGAGGTTCATTCAGAGCGATTTCAGCCAGCTTTTCAATTTCAGAGCACCATTGTCTCCCTTTATCAGATGCATATTCCGATCTGAAATGAGGACTTCCGATGGCTGCACCGAGGAGACGTTTCCCATCCTTCGTAAATTGAATCGAAGAGTTTTTAAAAATATTTTTTGCAATATTGAGCATCTGGTCGTTTTTTGCAATGAACCAGGATTTAGGAGCGTTAACGTAGTATCCGCATTTATCCCCCTCTATGTTTAATAAATCCCACCAATCCTTCAATTTCAAGATCTTACCGCCACCAGTTGCATCGTCTGCTAGCCAAACCTGTTTGATGGGTTTCACAGATCGTAATCGTTCTAGCATCATAGCAGTCCCTATTGCGTAGAATGACATAGCAAGGTTGTCACCTTGTGTGGTTCCTTCCTGCGATGTGATCTCCTTCCGATTACTGATGATCAGTCGAGACGCTTTTCTATATGTATTAATAAGAATTGGGGCGAAATGTGGACAGATGTATTGTACGTTGTGTAACGCCACCATTCGGTTTAAAGAGTTAAACGCATTACTCGCATCTACCAGAATCAACCCTTCACACTCGTCATCCTCGTAGAACTCTCTCATTGCATGAATTGCTGCTTCAGCTCCCCCTTCTAATCCTGTGGCAACTTGGAGAGGTCCGGCTGCAGTTTGAATATCATCTTTAAGAGTCCATCCAATGGCTTTTCCTATAACCCTTCTCAATACCTCCCCGACACCAATTGGTCTGACACCCGGTTCTTATTCAGGGGTATGAGGTTGGAGGCGACATAAGCATCTATTGTACACGGATCGATATACGAAGTAGCAAGTTTACGAGCTAGTAGAGCTATTTGTTCACGTAACTCTTTTCCTTCACTTTTGTACTTGTTGTTTACTAAAATGTTTCTAAACTGATCGGCGTCAAGTTTTGAAGGTCCCGAAGCTGCTTTTGTCATACGAGCGGCCGATTTGATTACGTCTTCATCGATGCTATCAAAATACGTTGACTCGAGTTTGGTTAGTGGTCCGTTAAGCAAAGTTTCTGGTTGTATCTGAGCAGGTGACGGATGTTTCAGAAGAAGTTCGTTAATAGTCTTCTCGTCAGCGGGAAGCACCCCTGTATCACTGTTTTCTGACAGGAACTTCACAGCAGCACTCACTTTTCCTTTCATCATGAGTTTACTAAATATCCGGGAGACATCAGTATCCGAATGACGTTTCGCACTTAACAACCGCTTTTGAATTGTTCTCCCCTCTTTCAATAGAGATGTAATATCCCCTGCTTTCCATAACAATAAACGTTCATCTAATTTTTGTAGATGGTCCTTAGCTTTACTCTGTTTTGATGGTTTTTGCAGTAGAAGACTTGGAAGTAGCATAAACGTTTTCATCGCGATACCATGAAATCTCGTTTCGCGATTGAACTGTTCAAGCCAGAAAGCTAGTTTTCTTATAAATAACTTAGCTGCTTTTCCTGCAGGGAGCATAAACAAGTTCTTTCTCCAAAATATTGCTTCATTGTAAGCATCATTAATTTGTTTTTCGAAAGTATCGCCAGGAAGAGAATTAATTACGTCTATCGGCTTCAATTTCAAGAACGGTTGGTACGAAGGTAAACATGCACTGATCGGCTGATCGCAAGTCGTAATAGTGATCTCGTCTGCTTCTAGAACCAATGCAGTTGCTATGCCCGATACGTTGCTATGATTAATTGTTTCTATAGAAGTGTTAACTCGTCGATTAAAACTGTTTTCTTTGCGTTTGCACTTTCCGTAATGAATATTGTGTCCATGTCTGGTCTCAAAGGACCTTTTGCAAATCACGCAAGTGAATGGCATGTCTTTGGTGTGAGTTGTTGTGAAAAAATTTGCGCTCCGTTTTTATAAATTCATGAACACAAAACCTTCTATATTTCACCATTTTACAAGCAACAATAAACGTACACTGATAAGTCCCTTATTCGACTCCAGATATCGTAGGAAATTTGTGAAAACGTCACAAATCTTTATTCTTGACGAGAGCTCTTACAAACACACCCGCTCTCTACAACCACAAATGAAATTTAAAAAATCTATGCAGTTGCTGATTACTTTTACTGACTAGAATAGTATATTTTAATGTCAGTATTTTTATGCATACGTCGGTAAAAAGTGACGAATATTTATTACCGACAAAGTTTTTTGTCAACGAATTTTTTACCGATAAGGTATACATTAAGTATGCTCCTATTGACAGATTACGCATTAGACTTGGAAAGTTTGAATTTGCACATTAATTTTCTAAGTACCTAATTTGAAAAAGGGTCAGTATCAGCTAATCACCTTCGGCTGAGACGAATTGAGAATTGCTGCGATTCCTAGCTTAGATGGATCAACTGTCAGACCATCTTGAAGCCATTGAGATTGATGGATCAACTGTCAGACCATCTGAATCCATTGAGATTGATGGATCAACTGTCAGACCATCTTGAATCCATCGAGATTGATGGATCAACTGTCAAACCATCTGAATCCATTGAGATTGATGGATCAACTGTCAGACCATCTGAATCCATTGAGATTGATGGATCAACTGTCAGACCATCTTGAATCCATTGAGAGAATCCATTGAGATTGATGGATCAACTGTCAGACCATCTTTTAATTCGCAAAAATTAGTTTCTTATAACGATTAGTTTCTTATAATGATGGCACCAGAAGACATGATGGAAGACATGAAATGTTTAAAATGTATTTCAATTTAAATTAAACATAAAATGTTTAAAAACGAAATGAATCAAAACTCTACACGTCTCTCAAATCCTTCTTACATACATAACACGATATGCATTAGGGTAAGTGTGACACTGACTAACGACGTAGGAGCTTCGAAGGTACGATTTTAACCATTCTTGAGAAATCGTTTGGAAATATACCGTCACGATTCTTTGAAAGGATATAGAGCATGGAATAACCAACACAACATACGCCACAACTCAGGCGGATTTCTCCAATCACTCTTAATATTACGGCGTTGGGCGGAGCTGCTTCCACCAATCACTTATGATCGCGATAGCCAGGCGTTTGGCGGAGAAGGCGCTTGAGACGCATGGGGTGCTGAAACAGTACCAGCCCATAACTTATCATTACCATTAACTTCCACGGAGAACTGATCTAATACTGAAAGACCACGCCCTAAGCGTGTCAATCCCGGAGGTGGCGTCATGTGGTTCATCGCTGAATTAGTTGTGGGTGGATCACGTGATATTTCCCCAGGGCGTCGTAAGTTGGCGGTCATCGCCCCTCGTCCACGTCCACGTCCCCTTGCTCGCCCACGCCCTGGCGTTATTCTTGGAGGTGAATGTTCGGGTGCATTATTACTTTCGTCACTCGCTGTGTCTACCTCTCTCACCGCAGAACCTCCACGTAAAGTTTGCCAACGTTTTTTGTACTCCATTTCTCGACGCAATCTTTCATCCTCTTCGACGCTTCCTCGCTGGTTTTCCACATTTTGATTTTCTGCTATTTTACATTTTTGAACAAGCTCTGCAACTTGTGTTGTAGTGGATTGGTACGGACGAGCAGCTGGCTGACTGAAATTCCGTGATTGGTGCGTTGTGTGCATGGCAGTATAACATTCTTCTTTGTTGCGTGGAGGTAAGTGATTTTCTGTGATCTGAATCTCGAAATTCTTACAAAAGTAACTGGAGATGCAGTAACTGAAAGTAGTGAATATAAAAAAACGTAATATCGAAATATCATCGTGGTGTCCCCAAACCTTTCAACAACTAAAATAACAAACAAAAAATAGGAAAATAAGAAAACGTACCACGCCTTTTTGACATTGGCCAGCGCACAAAACATCGAGTCATTTTCCTCGTGCCATTCGCATCTGAAACAAAAACAATTGTTTAGAAGGTAACACTCTAAAGAATCCCAAAAATGAACCAAGTGTGTTAAGCATACCATAATAATGGGGGCATCATTATTATAATTATTATAATGTATTCGAGAATACGTAAGAATCTTATAGAATTTAATCTAACCCAGTTCCTGAATCCCAATCGAAGATGGTGGACGAAAGTAGCATAGTAGCATCTTGAAGACTTTTGGAGAAACTCAGAGGTTCCCCATCCAGATGTGATTCCAAGTCGAGAATCAAACCTTCCATTTCGTATATACGACGAAGGTTGTTATGACGACCTAGATAGTCAACAAATATGTTCGTGCAGTGCGCACTGCCAAGAACTCTAATGTTAAACAGTGAGATTGCAGGACATACCTGCATTTTGGGCGAGCCATCTCATACATCCTTCTACACGCTGGCACTCAGCTTTCTACATAAGAAGATACAAGATTGTTTAAGCAATACCTCACGATGAATACATGCGCATACAAAACACGTCCAAATGATTTTGTCTGTCCTGAAGAATAGGAGGAATGCTTACCTTGACGTGTATTGGTGGGAGTTGTTGACTGCCCCGAGTTAAGAAATGCAATAATCCATCAAATATGTGTGTGCAAGTGTCATGAGGTTCTGCTAAACCTTCACAAGGAATTTTGTGGGTATCTTCACCTAAACGATAGATAGATAAAGATGGTAAGAGATATGGTACCAAGAAGCAATAAAAAACCACGACGAGATATCAGGAACAGAACATTCACATGGTCACCTTGTAGTAAATACAAGTTATGTTTGCTTTTAACCGTTAAATTTATTTCTTCGGGTGATATGCCTTGTTTTTCCAGATGATTTTGAGGAACTTTTAACCAAGACGTTTGGCTGGTTAGAGATAAGTAGATGTATACATCCTCACTCTTTACATCTTTATATACATCTTTAATTTTGGTAAAAAAATGGTAAATCTATATACCGTATTTCCTCTAATGAATGACGCCCTCTGATAAACGCCGCACTTACAGCCAAGCATTAGTAGTAAACGCCGCCCTCTAACAAACGCCACATCTTGAAAAGCGGCATTTATTAGAAAACAGGCTAAACAAGAATTAGTTTAATAGTTTCATTTGTTTTCTATCAACAAATTCTTCCACGTTTGCATGAATATTTGATGTGTAATCAATTTCTATAAAAGTTTTCATCATACGGCGACAGTGATTTTGCTCTTCTTTGACATTTTTGTGAACATATCTTCTGTGTAAAACATTTTCACACAATCTTTTTCAACCTTTTTAAGGATAATGAAACATTATTGTTTAAGTTTGCTTCTGTCCATTGCGTCATTTTGTAATAAACGCCGCCCTCTATTAAAAGCGGCGTCCAAAAGCTGGAATTTGTGATAAATGCTGTGGCGTTCATTAGAGGAAATATGGTACTTGGTAGGCTCTTCATATGAAACTTGAAGACAAATTGCCTCACTTGTTTGTTGTGCTTTGTATCGATATCCAACAGGGATAAGTCCTGAAAAAAAACATACCACTTCATTTAACTGTTCAGTTTATGGTGCCTTATAGTTAACTAATTTTTTACCAGGGTTGATGAATTTCCGCCATGTTCTCTCAATACCATTGATCAAACTGAACTGAACAGCTGCCACTTCAACTGGTTGGTACTCTGGCTCCTCAAGCAGACATATGAACGAGATAAAGAAGAATTTCTGTTCAAGAACGTCTGAAAAAAGAAAAAGGCACTACTATTTCAGAAACAAACACTTAAATGACAGTAGTCAGTGAACCATTCGATTTTAAGATGACTTGCACACAGAGAACATTTTTACCTTTTCCTTTTGGAAAGGACATGAACACCTCTTCTCTTTCGCATCTCCGTCTGTTTTCACTTAGCTGAGCAATATTATTATGACGATCCTGACATGACAGAATTAAAAAGTAAAACTGATTCTTGATTTGTTCAACATTACAGGGTATTCAAAAATCTCATTGAAATCAAATAGTGACAAAAACAACACATAGTCTGGTTTATTATCATCTACCTTTATGAAATCTTTTAACACTTTCACACATGTCTGTAATCATTCTATACATCATAGTTTAATAAACAAATCTTAAATATATAACCTACTGAAATCAATTCCCCATTACAATCTCGGCGATTATTTTGTGCAGGTCTTTGATATTTTCCAGTTACATGTCTGTTTTCCCATTCATATTTTGCCTTTTCTTTGTAATACTCCTTCTCATCTTTTGGCAGATTCTACAAAAGGATTTTAATATTCTTAAGAAAATGATGAATTGAATATAAAGAATTTTAAAGGTATAATTATTTTGTTGATTTCAACCCGACTTTCAAAACGACTGATTTTTATTCTTCCTAGTTCCATTTTTGTCATTTTATTTTATTTGCTTATTATAAGTATATATTATATATTATAAAAAGTATATACAATGAATTAAATGCCTCCTATTATGGCCAGACCAACAGACATCTACATGTTCGCATAAGTGAACACAAGGGAATTTCAGCACTTACAGCTGAGTCAATTAAACCCAAACCTTCTGCCATTAGTGACCACCTCAAAGAATGCCGTCATCATACTTCTTTTAAAGACTTCAACATTTTGGCATCTGGGGATAATACATATCAACTCGAGATCAAAGAGAGTTTATTCATAATGAAAGATAATCCCCCTTTGAATAGAGCCATTAAATCAGCTCCATTGTATTTATTCGACACAGTGTGAATTTTTATATCACGTACAATAATTAGTCAATTACAGGCCTTGTCATAACAGGCGCGCGATCGCTCTCGCGCACGCAAACACGCGCCCAAGTTCAATATTTCTTCCATCACCCGAGCGATGATTCACTCGCGCAGATTTGATAAAGAATGATTTCTCTGAGTGATTTATAGTTAATATCTATCAAAAGGAATGATTATATATTTTAGAGTGGCTTTCTCTTACAAGTCTTGTTTCTCAGAAAACATGCATAAAAAAACCCGTCATGAATAGCTTTGTTAATTTCATAACGCCCTTGAAACGAAAACGTAAAAGCAACTTTATTACCAGATCTTTTGATGATCAAGTTTGAAAAGATATTGCGCAAGATTTTACGTAATTGAAATTATAACAATTGGATTATAGAAAAACATATATAGAAAAAAAATATTCTTACTTCATTTCAATAAATAGGAAATATGTTCAAAAATCATAATAGCTAACTTTCAAAAGGCTTTCAAAACAAAGGGTTTTGTTGATACAAAATATTTTTGCAAACAACACCTGTACACAGATCAATTCAGGAAATTTTGTTCATTCATTCTAAATATAGTTTTTAATTATGTTAATATCAATTCCCAAATGAAAAAAATCATATAGTTATGTAGTTGTATTTTCGTTAGCTAAACTACGTATTTTGTTAAATGAATTTTCACGTGTTATATCAAGGAAGCACGAAGAACTCGTACTTAAAAAAGAAAGTATAATAATACGCACTGAAGTCGAAGATAAGGGCTGCAATGCCTCCAGTGTTTGGGGTTCACTGGTTAAATCGTCCCCCGGCTTCTTAATAACTAAAATTCAATCACTTGTAACGAAATTTAAAATCGCGCAGGCCAATTAATTGTTGTCAATTTAGGCGCGCGATTAGTCGCGCGGGAGAGATTTCTTTATGACAAGGCCTGCAATTAGCTATATTTTATAAAAAACCATTCTTGAAAAGATTTTTGCTTACTTGGAAATGGATGCTTGAAGCATCCGAAATGTTGTATAAACATCATAGTGTCCTCCAGGGTTGGGTCCCCCCCCCTAGGTAAATCCAAATTCCCCCCCCCCCCCCCCCCCCCCCCCCCCCCCCCCCCCTGGGTATTTCAAATTTTTTAAAATTCAAAAATACACCATAAGGGAAGCCCATTAAACAACAAAGTACAGTGTTGTCGGGAAAATGCTCCACTCAAAGATAGTTTGTTTTATTAAGTTTAAAAACTCAAAATATCAAAAACAGAATGACAATCAAAATCAAAAACATTCTTTAATGCATGATCTGAATAATTACTTTAACACACAAAACATTTTTATTTAAAACGCTTAACACTAAAAAAACAAACTGTTCTTGAGAACAGTGTTTACACAGTAAATGAACGCTGCAGTTGCTTCTTTCAAGGGGTAATGCATCATGTTAAATCCAATGTTTGATTCTAAACATGGAAAATTAGTTACATTTTGGGGATTGAAGAGTGAGAATGTGATCAAATATGAGATGAAGTAATTTTGACAATTTTACAATTCAAGAATTTCAAGAATTTCTGAAATTTTGTGTGAGATTTTTTCAGATAGATTTTTCAGATCTGTCAAAGATATTGACTATATTCAATGATATCCGCACACAATGTACCTTTCCAATTGCAGCGCAAAGTTATCGGATCGAGTGGGACTCGAACCCACGACCTCTCGCTTGCCGGCAAGATAATATTATATCTAGACTGCACATTGGTTTCAGTTACCTGACTGAAGATGGACTATGTCCGAAACCGGGGCTCTGTTGGGCGTGTTGACGCCTCTCCCCAATGTAATACACCTTCCTAGTTGCATCAAAGTTAATGAGTTGGTTGGAACTCGAATCGCCTCTGAGCATCTATCCAATGAGATTTCACTGATTCGTAGACATTCAGGTCCAATTGAGCACAAATGCTCCCCTCGTCTGCTACGAACTAGTGTGATCGCAAGGGGTCGGTAGCTTAGTGGTTAGAGCAATCGCCCGGCAAGCGAGAGGTCGTGGGTTTGAGTCCCACTCGATCCGATAACTTTGCGCTGCAATTGGAAAGGTACATTGTGTGCAGATATCATTGAATAATATATATCTAGACTGCACATTGGTTTCAGTATATTGACTATACTTCAACAATGAATTAAGGTTGACGAAAATATTATGATGAAAATAAATTATTGTATATACTTATAATAAGCAAGTAAAATAAAATGACAAAAAAGAAACTAGGAAGAATAAAAAAGGTAATTGTTTATGAGACTGACAGAATTGAAAGTCGTTTTCACCCTTAATGGGCTTTATTACAGTACAAAAAAACTTACAATTTTAGATTGGAAAGATAACAAACTGTTATACTGCAGCAAATAAGTAAACAACCAGAAAATCATACCTGCCATCTTGAAGAAGCAGCATTTACTAAATCGTTAGTTGTTCTAATTGAATGACCTTCTCGAAGGAGTTCATTCTTTATTTCTTGTGCATATAAAAGAAAACCATTGGGTTTGTTTTGTTTCGGCATCTTGAAGAAAGTTCTGCCTAAAAAGAGAGTAAGTGGAAGCTATCAAGCCATAAGTTTTGATCCTGATTGCTTTTATTCTCCTGGTCAGTCAAGATATCATCATGTGACTTGACTATTGCTGTATTTCTTTTCATAAAAAATCTAGGTAAGTGATGTGATGTCATCCCAACCAGGAGAATAGGGAAAGTTTGCTGTTATCATTACCACTCTATGACTAAAACACTTTTTTTAAGAAAGTGGTCAAGGAAAACAGAAATAAAGAAAGCAAATTGATAAAGGAACAAACTACAGTCGACTCTCGATAACTCGAATTTTTCGGTATCTTGGACTTCTTTCACAGTCCCTTACGCACTACACGCTTGTTTGGTGGGCCAAAATCCTCTCCATATTTCAAACTTTTTAGTATATCTAACAATATTTCCGATCCACTGGCTGATATTCTCTCATTATCTCAAACTTTCCCCAAAACCTTAAGAAATTTTTTCACATGACAATAATGATATATATATATATAATGATTTTCACATTTTTGAATGTTTCAATAAAATTCCATTTTTCTAAATTCAAATATTTTCAAAAAGTATATAAATCTAGTTTATTTTGAAAGATTAATTATCTCTACTAGCTATAGGTGAAAACACGAAGATCGTGTTAAGCAGCCAACAGAAAAGTATGGCGTCCCAAAGAACACAAAATTATTGACCTCACTGGAAAAGTGGCACAAAATCTAAACGAGAAAAACTTCCTACCCATTTCTCGATATCTCGAACTTTTCCCTCCTGAGAGTTCGAGATATCGAGAATTGACTGTAGTGACAAAAGTTCAGAAAAATAACAAACCTTTAGTCAGCCAATCGTCTACGACTGAAACACTTTTTTCTTTAAAAAAATTAGTCAAGAAAAACAGAAATAAGGGAAGCAAATCGATAAATGGAACAAACTGATGACAAAAGTTCAGAACAATAAAAAATTATGACAGAATGAATGACATACCTTTCAGTTCAGCGCACAATCGTGATGATTTTTTCCATGATGGCATCCGCATTCCATTTTTAAAAATGGTACCTAGCGAGATCCTGAAAAGGGGTGTGAACAAATTTATGAGCAACAACAAATGAATGAAACTGCAACAGTTGTATATAATCATATGTCCTGTTTACATTATTAACCCTGTCCCCTTCTCTTCTTGATTCTTCTTCGTTTTCCTCGTTTATTTTTCCTCAGTGTTTTTTACGCCATGAGACGGGAAATTTAAGAAGAAAAAGCAAATTTCTCGTGTTCATCAGAGCGATGATTCTTATTAATGGTTAGCACCTTGTTAATGACCCTTGATTAAGAAATCGTTGGTTGCACGATTTTATTGTTTTTTATTAAAAGAATCACTTAGCTGGATCTAGATCTAAGCTAGAAATCTCAAATCAATAGCGTAGGTCCACATCAGTGTTCGTCACTGCGTCCTATATATTGTATTGTATATTTTGTATATAATATGTATATTTCAAGACCTGCATTACTAAATAAATTAATAATAATAATAATAATAATAATAATATTTGCAAACAAATTGAAAAGAGCTAATGCAGCCTTATCGAAACTTTGTCATTTTGTACCTAGAAATACTCTTATTCTTGCTTATTATGCCATCTTTCATTCTCATATTAATCACTATGCTCAAATATGGGGTCGAAAGAACAGCATTATTAACATAAATCGCATATCAATTCTTCAAAATCATGCAAAATGTGAATCATGGCCTTTAAATTCACAAGATAATCTGCCACTCCTATTTTGATTTATGTATTCTTAAATTTAATGATTTGGTACATTTGGAAAATATTCTCTTCCTGATCAAACTTAGCAAGAAAGAGCTTCCAACAGTCCTTCAAAACACCATGCTCTTGATCACTTGTATAATCAACGTTCCTCTCGATCCAATACTTTTGCACTACTTAATGTTATCCTTACTCACACATTTAGTTTTGGGCAAAATTCTATCAAATATAATTGCATTGTTTCCTGGAATGCAGTGCAGTCCCTAGCCTTATAAATCCGAAAACATCCATCCAAAATTTCCTCTTAAAATAATATATAACTCCAATGAACTGATCTGTCAAAACAAAAATCATGCGTCTTTATATGTCTGTGTCGTTCTCGTGTGTCCTGTAAATTGTCTCCTTATGTTTGTCCTTCATGGTGGCCATTACACTTCATTAGCTCATGCTAAATAATGGTCTCCTGTCAATGATTCTTTATATTGGCTATATATATTTATTCTATCAAAAAACTGCATTCTAATATTATTTATCTAATAAGCTAATAATCTAATTAAAAGACATCAGTCGCAATGCAGTTTTCTGTTAGAATAAGAATAGAATATATGTAAGAATAGAATATTTATTCTATCAATATATACTTTCCTAGTGACAAGCCCATTGTAATGTTGATAATTGACAGATAAATTTATCCTATCCTTTCCTATCCTAGGGAATATTTTTTAAACATGGTTTAGGGTGACAAGATTTGAACGGGACGTATCTCATAGAGTCAGTTGGTTTCGAATAGACGTCCATCCAGATTTTAGTGCCTTCCTTATTTACTATTATATCCAGAAAAGGTATAAATGATTTTTGTTCTTTTTCATGGTAAATTTGATGTTTGGGTTTAGATTATTAAGTATAGATAGTAATTCGTCACCCTTTATTTCGTCTTCATCTAATAAAATATGACAGTCATCCAAAAATCGATTCCAGTTAGTTTTAAACTGGCTTTTAATTGTTGTGTTGAATCGTATCTCAATTATTTGATACAGCTTAGTTTCAAGGTATCCCATAACTAGAGTTGCGTATGTTGGAGCCAATATGGTTCCCATAGCGGTTCCGACTATTTGTTTATATTGTGTCATGTTGAAAGTAAACGTATTATTTTTCAATACAAGGTTTGCACCTTCTAGTATATATAAATTTAATGTTGAATCTTTTATCTATGGTTTCAGAAAAGTCTTCATAAAAATATTTGATAGCTTCTAAGCCTAAATCATCATCATTTTTGTTTCTTTATTTCTGTTTCAATTGTTTTTGATTTATGTATTTTTCGATGACCATAAAAGGAGCTGGTTGTAATGCCAAATGATGTCAGGTATTTGAATTCTTTCTCAGTGAAACAGGTTTTGATTTTTTTCATCAGTTTTATTGCGTGTTGACGAGCTCCTTCTTGAATTTGTCTTTCTTACATTTTGTGAGATTTCTTAACTGGGTTGGTAGAGCATTAAATAGTCTTGGTCCTTGCATCTTGAAGCTTGCATAATCAAGTTTTCGGAAAGGTCCCCTTGGCAACAGTGGAATTATTCCACGGTTGCCAAGGGGACCTTTTCGAAAACTGCATTTCCTGCCTTGTCTGGCATTTTGATAACATGATATTCTTCTTCTTGTACCATTGTGTGTTGTTGTCTGGTGACAAGTTAAGAATTAAGTTAAAAAACAAAGACTTAACAGAAAAAGTATTAACCAATTAATTGAAGAAAAAAGCAGGCATTAGGAAGACAGGAAGAAAACATTGTTTCGGAACTTATTAAAACAATGCTGTAGATTGTCAAGTTTATTATGCCTTTCAGTTTTCGAATAAAAGTGATTTATATCAAAAGCTAGTTAAAAAATCATTTTGATTGGTTGAAACTAAAGTTATTTGCACCCATGCAAACTGTTTATTACATAGTTCGTTGCTGTAGCATTTTTTTCTGAATGAATTGACTTTCTGTAGTTTCTATAGTTGTACATTTTCCATTGTGGTTCCTCTTACACAAGATTATGACAACCACATTCAAATTTGTATTTAAGGAACTTAATTCACATTAGTAATTGACCATAGATTAGGATAATTCCTGAAAATTGAACAAAATTATCAACACATCTTACAATGCTTATCATACATAATGATTTGAGAAACATTTATTAAGATGTGTATAGAGTGTAGTTTTATTTTGAGACTTTACTGAACATCACTACAGAGTATTTATTTATTTACTGTATCTAGGAAATGTCTTTAGGGCTTCATTTTATCAATTAGTTTTTTTCATTGACTCTTTCTGTCTGTTTTTGGTAAAATATCTTATAGTAAACAAAAAGATGGTTTACAAAAACTATAAAAATCAAGACTATAAGTCTTTGAAATCTGAATGTGTTTCAAATGGAAGGTTATTTGAAGATCCAGAATTCCCAGCTGCCGATAGTTCGTTATATTTCAGTCGACAGCCACCATTTTCATGCGAATGGAAACGCCCAAAGGTAATTTACCACCATTATGGTTGCATCTGTGTGCATGCATAAAAGAACATTTCAATTATTTCTAAAAACAATGAAAATTTTTTTTATAGACATATTTCGAAATTTCTTTTTCATCATAAGTATGACATAAAAATTACATGTCTGTAAAAAAAGATTTTATTGTTTTTAAGTGCTGTTAAGGTCTTTTGGTAACATTATTTCAATACAGATATGGTTTGATTTTATTTCATCTTTTAACCCTGAACCTTTTCTGTTCTGCCCACTCACTTGTATTAACTTTTCAATTTCTGAATGGTTCTGTGTTAAAGTTTTCAGTTTTTCATTGCTCCAACTTTCTGTTTGATGTTTAAGGTAGGAATTTTTGTTCGATTAGGAAATTTCGCCAGATGCAGAGCTGTTCAAACAAGGTGCTAGCAGTGCTGATGTTACACAGGGTCGAGTTGGAAACTGTTGGTTTGTGGCGGCTACTGCAACACTGGCCCTTGAAAAAGACTTATGGTCAAAGGTAACACAACCTTTGAGGTTTTTCTCCTTTGAGATACAGGAACAGGTATGAATTGTTTATGTCTTAAATGATGGATTAATTTAGGTTATCCCTGATTATAAGAATCAATTAATGTCACCGGAAGATCCACAAGATTACCAGGGTATTTTTCGTTTTCGATTTTGGCGTTTTGGAGAATGGATTCAGGTTGTGGTAGATGATAGGTTACCAACAATCAATGGTGAACTTATTTATGTCAAGTCCAAAGATAAAAATGAATTTTGGAGTGCATTACTGGAAAAAGCCTATGCCAAGTATGTCTTTCTTATATTGTACTTGTGAGTTATTCATTTTCATAAAGCAAATAATTATATATATATTATCAAAAGCATTGTGAAATATATACATGTTATTTTCAATGATGATTTATAAATAAAAATTTAAGTCTGCTTCATCATTTCAAAAAGAAAAACTTTTCTATTGACACTTTGATTCTGTTATCTTTTCTTCTCCTCACTTTGAAGTCACAATCAAAACAACACAAGTCTTCGAAACAAATTCAGAAAAACCTAATGATCGTATTATTATTTCAATCTTTTATACTTCCTGGTAAATTTTTTTAGACTTGCTGGGTCTTACGAGGCGTTAGAGGCAGGTAATCCTGCAGATGCTTTGGTGGACTTTACTGGTGGTGTCAGTGAGACTGTGGACTTGGTTCGAGGTAATTATAAAGATGACTTGGAAAAAAGGAAAATTTTGCATCAGAAGTTGCAGAAGTTACTTGAAAGAAGTGGCATGTGTAGTGCATCTATCAAGGTACTATCTTATTTCATAGAATTTCTTCTCAAAAAAAGTGAAAGAAGAACTACCTTCACTGTATTCTGTCCGGTGTGGAAAGTTATAAGCCAATTTTCACTTGAATTTAGGTCACAAGTCGTGAAGAGATGGAAAAGCAACTGGATACAGGTCTGATAAAAGGTCATGCATACAGTATCAATGCAGTTAAATCGGTCAGTGTCTATTTCTGTGTCATTTGTTCAGGTATTTGTTGACTGCTAGATAATACACATTTCTCTCTCAGATATCACTTGGTGAAGGTTTTTTCTCGAGTTTCGATGCTGAAAAGTTATATCTCGTCAAGTTAAGAAATCCATGGGGTGAAAAGGAATGGAACGGACCATGGTCTGATGAGTAAGCATTTTTTTTACTACAATAATGTATAGCATGTGTATAGAGTTACACTGCTTATAAATAATTTAACTTTCTTGATCAGATCTCAAAAACATCAACTTCGACTGTCATGGCTGAAGTATTGTTGTTTGCAATTAGAAATTGGAAAATCTTATAATGTTGATTGTTTTGAATAGGTCTGCGGAATGGCAGAAGCTGAGTAACAAGGAACGAGAAAAACTTGGAATCAAAAACGAGAACGATGGAGAATTTTGGTTGGTCTGTTAAGGAGTAATCGAGTCAACTCGTATATTCATGATTTCTAAGCAATGTTTTTGGTTTGTAGGATGTCATTCGATGACTTTTGCACGTTCTTTACAACAGTGACTGTGTGTATGCTCGTCAATACGTCAATTTTCACCATTCATAAAACATATCATGAAGGTGCGTTGAAAGGCAAGTGGCAAGGTCGTTCGGCTGGGGGATGTGTAAACAATAAAGATACGTTTTTGCATAATCCGCAGGTTTGCTAATTAATTTAAATGACCTCACGAGTATTCTGTGCAATACTTAGCTCGTTTCAAATCAGATATTTGAAAATGTTTTAGCTAAAAACATTATTCCAAATCTTTCTATATTATTATAAAACGGCGTGTTCTTTGTTGCCATAGTTTCGGTTCGATTTGTCCGGCAACAAAAAAGATGTGGTATTTCTCAGTTTGATGCAGCCGGACACACGAGCTGCAAAATCCACCGGTGGTCAATCTGGTAACTTAACCATCGGCTTTTTTGTGATGAGGGTAAGATACTTTTTTTATATAAATTTGATAGGATTTGTCGTTCGATGTTTCATTGTCTATTCTTTAGTTCTTTATTTGTGATGTTGAATCAACAGCCGAGGTCATTCAAGCTATCCTTTAAAGTCTAATTCTCATTTCGTATAGGTGGAAGCTAATCGTACATACAAAGTTCATCAAATGTACGATAAAGCTGGAGATAGTACATTTATCAACTCGAGAGAAGTTTTCGTGCGTTTGGAACTTGAACCTGGTCGCTACATGATTGTGCCATCCACATTTGAACCAAATCAAGAGGGCGAATTTTTACTCCGTGTTTATACCGACCATAGCAATCATTTTAGGTAAACTTCATTATTTCAGCCTGTGATCTAGACGGACTTCATTAGCCTCAATACACTATGTTATTATGTTCTGTTACGATAGCCTCTTTTTCAATGATACTCTTGTTTTCGCGACCGTGGCTGCTTAGAATATTTAGCCAATCAATAATCAACTACAGTAGAATCCCGATAACTCGAACCCCCAAGGGACCGAGAAAATAGTTCGACTTATCGAATGTTCGAGTTATCGGGAGTCTTTTATGAGAAAGTATTGGTGAAGGGGAACTCGAAATTGGTTCAAGTTATTGAAAGTTCGAGTTATCGGGTGTTCGAGTTATCGGGATTCTACTGTAATGCTTTTCTACCCAGGAGGAGAGCTTCGTGGAAAAATTTAATTCGATAGGTGTTGTACTACTTCGACTTTTCTTCTACTCAACCTCACAAAATACCATCGGCGCCTCCTTAGATACCAAGTCCTTAGATACCAAGTCCGCTTGCGTGACAGATTTTGAACTCATACTGTGGCGAGTACCCTATTAAATAAGAAACTCACGTCACTGAATTGTTTATTTCTTCAGAGAATGTGTGGCCGAAAAGCCGGAACCGGGATGCTTCAGTTGGGCGCCTTGCTGCAAACATCCACAGGCCCAAGTTTCAGTTATTGTTACAAGCGTGAATAATCTCAAGAAAAGAGGAACTGTTAGTTTGAGTAAGTCACATGAGGTTTTGAAAAGGTTTGAGTAAGTCACACGAGATTTTGAAAAGGTTGTTTGAGAACAAATCTTCAACTGTCTTCATCATGTTGATCTTTTACCTTGCAGCTGTGGATCCATATTGCGTGATTGAATTGGAGGGAACATCAGTGACGACCACTTATCATTCTGATAACGTCAACCCAACATTCGATTACGGCGGCATATTTTATGTAAAGAAACCCGAAAGCTCCATGTTGAAAATTCAGGTATGGTTTAAAATCTCGCTCGCTTTGCTATGTTTTTTTTGTGTATAGGTGCACTTTGTCGTGTAACATTAACATTCACATGCTATTATTTTTGGTAGGTTTGGGATAAAAACACGCTAGTTCCCGACACCTTCCTTGGTGAAATTCATCATCCACTTGAACTGAACGATCGAATCTTATTACAAACCCAATCATTGATGGAAAAGAAGTCACGTGATGGGCAAACTGTTGCTGCTAATGGAACGATTTCCTTTAAGATTGGTGCATCAAGAAATTTGGAATTTATGTGAGCAGTTAGATGATGGGGATATGTACATAGAATTTAGGACTCCGAAATTTATTGAACTATTATTGTTATTACATAATATTATATATGATTCAAATTCTCAATGTGGACAGCAGTATCTTTCTGGACGTTATATGTTGTTTGGAGGTATTTTCTTATGTGGGGTTTTTCGCATATTTTTACTGAAATCCTTTATTTATAGCAGATAATTTTTCCTTTCTTTCTGGATTATTTTGTAAAAACAAAGTTTTTGTATATTCGTATTTCAACTACGTATTTACGACTTAATGTTCGCCGTATTCTCTTCACTTGTGGTTTTATACCGTTTGTTTCGAAAAGCGAAAAGGAAAGTGGAAATAGTTCCGACTGAAGAATCGCTGAAGAATTCATGTTTAAAGCAGGAAATGTCATGTTGAACAATTCGCCAAGTGGAACATCAGGTTTTTTGTTTTTTATCTTTGACCTCACCTGCTGGACCTCGTTTTCGTCACTGTTTTGAGTTTGGTTGTTGATATTACGTAATCATTCTTATAATTAGAAACGAGGTTGCAGTGACGTCATCGAACTTTCCTTTATATTATGAACTTCAATTTTCACAATACTTGAAGTTAGACATTTTAAACACTTTTTAACTTTTAACCAGTTGTACTATTAATAGAAGAAACATCTTTAAAAAAGTTGTTGTATTTTCATGTCAAGCTTGACTACTAAAATGACATTTGAAGTGTTTATTTGCGACAGTCCACCGGAGTGTCCGACAAAGATCACTAGAATTTAAGCACACTAGTCAATACACCTTCGAGAATTACTTTTAACGCTTAAACATCAAATGAATGGTATGTTCTCTCAGAGAAAGAAAATTTCAACTTTCCGCTTTTACATTGGACGAATGCTTTTTCTGACAGAGACTTTCTTTTTTGAAAGTAGATATTTCCCTCTGTTGCTAAGATGTTTTCCATTTGCAAGAAACGTATGTTAAAATTCACTCGTTTGCACCAGGGCTGCGCTTAATGTATTATTCACATTATACAGGCTAATTTTTGCCGCTTTATAAGGAGTTTAATTCGACACGGGTGGGGTGGGGTAATGCTCCGGGGGGCAATTTACTAGGGAGGGGGGGGTGGGGCAATCATCCGGGGTTGTCCTAGAACCATTTTCAATATTGCTTGTGGTTCTATTCCTTTCCTTTCTAATCGATCGGAATTTATTTCTCAGCTGTTTCGAAAAGATTCTCTCAATGAAAACATAAATGATTTCTTTCTTATTTGTTACATTATGTACAACCAATAAAAATAACTTAATATGATCACGTGTCAAAATAAATTCGAAATTCCTCAGGAGTTCAAAATCCGGAAGAAATATTCCACCTGGAAAAAAGGAAGAAAAAAAATTGAATAATTGATAATTTAAATAAATAAATAAGTAGATCAATAAAACGTTTACCTCCAGAATAGCATCATCAGGGAGATCAGTACAGTGTACGCCATTTTTAATTTTGTCAATTCCAAATCTCGCTCTGAGGGTGTGCTTGCGTAGATATCGAGCAATTTCCTTAAAAAAAATAAATACAGTGAAGTAGAGATAATAATTTAGTGAATAGGACGTATTAACCGAATAAGACGTATTTTTCATATATAAACTATTTTAGGTGCTCAGGGACCTAACATTATGCTGAACCAATACATGACATGTACCAGGAATTTTGGCTGTTGCTATTTCCACTTTACGATTCTCATGAAAAATTGTCTTTTTACTAACTCTGAAATTTTTATTTCCTGCACATACATTGTTTGAAAAACAATGTTCTACAGTTTATATAGTTTTATATAGTTTTCAGCCTCTGCGTTCCTATAGAGACGGTTCACATAAGAGTGCAAGTTTCATGTGGGTGCGATTTGAAAGAAAAAAACCTCTATAAGTTCCATCCAAGAATTCTTACGGGATCTGATGGGCCGACAAATTCACGGAATGTTGTCGGTACATTCTCGTCTTTGCTGATCTCGAGTGCAACACAAGCACCGCTGCACAGCTCATCCACCATTTCCTGAATAAATATTATTCGAAAATACTTCGGTTGAAAGATTCGAATGAAATAAACAAAGAAAATATACAAACCATGTATTCGTTTACTACGCCCTTGTAGATTTCATAAAATTCTTCAGCGTTTGCTTTCTCTAATCGAAAGGTTTGCAAGGCTGTTACGTTGAAGCCAGCCTCATGTATAGCAGACAATATCTTTCCAGTGAGTCCGCTAGATACTGCGTGAGGTTTTAGAAGACAAAGAGTTGCATTGTGGAAGGAAGCGGAAACTTTCGGTGAAAATGGACCAAAGAAAAAATTGATTTCCTAAAAAATAATAAAAGAAAACACAGATTGATTGTTGAGTTGATATGAATTTAAAAAACTGACACAAGACATACTTTTTCAGCAGAGTCATCAGAATCCGATCCATGACAAGCATTTCTTGTGTTATCTGATGAAAAAACATCAACGTACTTTTCAATGATGTGAAGCGGAAATCGAAGGTAAGAAGAAACACCTCTACACCCATATACTACTCTTACACTACACCCATATACTACTCTTACACTACTCCTACATTATCTCTAAGAATTTCTTAAGTTGGCTGAAATTATCTTTATGTTCATGCCAACTATACGTAAAGTGTTTATGTACTTGGATGACTGTCCAGTTCATCCATCTTTCCAAACCTTCAGTTGTTTATTATGATCTCGATGAGTCATCCCATTCATCCTGCTTCAGACCAACATGAATTGAATGAACGAGGGGAAAAACTAAAATTGTGACTAATCCAATTCATTCGTTCATTGGTTTCTACTTACCCAATTCAATCATTGTCTACCATTTAGATAAATAGCTGACATAAACATTAACAAGTCAGTAATCCGATTTCATCCAAATCACCCGAATCTGTTTGTTTTGCATAAATGAAACACGATGAGATGGATGACTTAGATAAGACGTGTTCCGTAAATTATATACCTGTTCCGTAGATTGCTCGAATAGAATCAGGAGCTTCCTCCTTGGCTTTTAAAGTATTGGTCGGACCTAAAATTACAATTACCTGGTAAAAGACATCTGCTTCGAAACAAATACGGACAAACAAATGGGGGGTCGTAAATAGAACACGAAGTAAAATACGATTGGATAATACCTAACAACTGGCGCCATCTTTTTACGCAATCCACACCCACCAATTCCAGAGCTATAACTGGGCCACTTGTGATGAAACTTATCAACTTTCTGTATATGAAAAAACAACAACTTACATTTCACACAATACAACATAATATGTTATTACAGATAACACTAGAGCCAAGATCATATATAGGGGAACTGTTTCTTCCATATTATTTCCATTGCGAATAAAATTCATTCATTGATTTCTAACGACCTCACTTATCCATTATGTGTAACCATTAAGAACTATCAACATGGTCTTGCACCATCAAATAGTCTTTTGGGTTTTAACAATAACATATGTATAATTCTGTTTTAAATGATGAACATGATAGAGACAAGAAAAAAGTATGTTATCATTCTAGCTGTATCTCAAACAATCAAGTCGACCCTGACGATTTCGCCCCATGAAAAACAGTCTTGGTGTTAATCGAAGCAAGTGTTATAAACTGCTGATGTTGTACTCACTCAAAGAAAGGCTTGCCTTGATGCTCACCGTAAAATTGCTCAGCTTGCGATCTAGAAGAAGAACAAACTCAGTCACCACTTACGATAATAATTATAATAATTTATGTGGCGCTACAATAATATCTTGTAGTGTTGCGGCAATTTTTTGCGGTGTTACCTAAATAATAGGAATACGAAATATGATGTTGTGGAATTTGTTGTTTAGAAAGAGAGTCCATTACTACCATTGAGAAATACTTTTGAGATCATTAGCAAGTTCCATCAAGTCATTT
This sequence comes from Turritopsis dohrnii, assembly GCA_027922465.2. Taxonomy (NCBI): domain Eukaryota; kingdom Metazoa; phylum Cnidaria; class Hydrozoa; order Anthoathecata; family Oceaniidae; genus Turritopsis; species Turritopsis dohrnii. Next base: position 217,780 of record BQMF02000570.1, on the reverse strand, counting down.
TTTGAAGTCGTGTTGATAACAGAGAGGCGATTATGGAGTTAAATCTTTGGCTGGCTCGATAGCTTTCCAGTCGTTATTAGTTCGTCTATCGTTATTAGTTTATCTATTGTTATTAGTTCGTCCATCGTTATTAGTTCGTCTGTCGTTATTAGTTCGTCTGTCGTTATTAGTTCGTCCATCGTTATTAGTTCGTCTGTCGTTATTAGTTCGTCTGTCGTTATTAGTTCGTCTATCGTTATTAGTTCGTCTATCGTTATTAGTTCGTCTGTCGTTATTAGTTCGTCTGTCGTTATTAGTTCGTCTATCGTTATTAGTTCGTCTGTCGTTATTAGTTCGTCTGTCGTTATTAGTTCGTCTATCGTTATTAGTTCCTCTATCGTTTTACAACAGTTCATCAAACTTTTATTATATTATAAAATATAAAATATAAAATATGTAAAACATATGTAAGAGCAGAAGATTGATAGTTGCTAATCGACGAGGAGAGCAATCTAACTTTTTACTGTATCGCTACTTCCCCATACCGCGGAACCTACAGCGCAAAACCTATCATCTTTTTGTGAGAATATTAATGCTGACAGATGCAAACAATTTATATGCGAATGAAATGAATAATTAACATAATTCATTTTCTGCATGAAGTTTTGAATGGTTAGTACACAGTTAGTGAAGATTCATCAAAATTCAATTGAGATGTGTCATCGCTGTAAATATATGATACAAATAAAATATCAAAAATATAATTCGATTGCATAGATAAGTCGAAAGCGATTATTTGAAAAGATCTCTAATAAAGATATAAAGAAAGAATAAAGAATATACTAATAATATTAAACAAGTCTAAAACAAATAAAACAGATTTCTGGTTCATCTAAGAATAAATTGGAAAGAAGAAAGAACAGAAAAAAAGAAGAAGAAGATTATCATTCAAACATGAAACGATGGTTTGTGTACACCACAGCTGTTCTGTATGGCGTCGTCGTACATGGCTTACCACTTGAGGGGATATATTTCGAAGCCAAACCGTTCATCTTCACTGAGGGCAACCTCATCAAGGGAATTGTACCTGATTATTTTGACGCATTGAAGGAAACGTGTGGCCCTACAAAAACTGTCATTGAATATAAGCTGAAACTGGAAAGCGAAAAAAAGTTTCGAGAGCTTTATGAAAGCAACATCCAATACGGATCAAGCAACCTGAAAGACATCGGTAGTCAGGCGGTGTGGTTGCCTATCATGTTTACACCTAATAACAATACCCGCCCTGTTCTTAATAGGGTCGTATATTATACCCCATCAATGGCCATAATCAGCTTACGGTCGCAAATATCATATACATACAAACTATGGCTGGGCATTATAAGAACAGTCCATACTATTATACTGGGCACCTTGTTGGGTGTGTGTTTTGCAGTTCTTCTTTGGGTGACGGTAAGTCGAAGATTTATCACATTTTCACATTGAGGATGATTCCGGAATAATGAATTACAATCGCGTTTTAGGAGTGGCAGTCAAATGATGATATCAGCAAATCATTCATCAAGGGCGGGTGTCAAACGTTCTGGTGCGCATATGTTACTATGACAACAGTGGGGTAAGACAATCGTTTTGGTTGTAACAGGTTGCAACTACTCAACTACCTATTTTACTTATGGTACGTTTCATAGGTATGGTGACTTAGTACCAAAGTCAGTGTTAGGTCGAATTGTAGCAATGGTATGGATGTTTATCGGGATTATCATTGCATCGATTGTGACAGCTACCGTATCAGATCAACTGAGTGGAGTAGAACACCTCGCCATCAAAACGGACACGAAGGTAAAATTTCTCAAGAAGCAAATACAATCTTGTTTCGTCGTTCATGAATGTAGAACAAACATCAGATATCAAATATTTGTTTAGGTTGGCGTCATCAAGCAGTCTCAGGAGAAGCACCTGATCAATAATAATTATGGTCCCATCATTAAAGGTAAGTCCTTAAAACCACTTAGTTTGAGGACTAAACTAAACTGCGGACCGAGGCTTTACTGAACCTTCTTTTTGGACTACATACAACAGTTCCTTCCAGTCAATACATGTAAAATTTAAAAGAAGCAAAAGTTTCGATGTGGTCATCGTGTTTCGTCCATACTTTAGAATACATCTCACATGAAGAACTCTTGAATGCAGTTCGGAATGAAGATGTTTTGGTGGCTGCAATAAACTATGACACGGCAGGTTACCTTCAACACACCATGAACGATGGACAAACGACTAAATTAAGTATCGTGAACTTGTTGCAACCCGAAGTACCGATCCATACCGCCATACCGTTGGCGGGTTTCGGAGACGATAATTTCACGAAATGTGCACTTGAACACAAAATTGATCTTGATACCAGCGTAAAAAAGTATAGGAAGTTAGTCCACGTAAGAAGCATTTTGTATGTTCATCGTTTGAGAGGTCTATGGTTTAACGCACTTCCGAATTAAATTTCATCATCATTTGAACATACAATTCCCTCCAACCTTGTTATGCTGTCACACCACTTTTTTTCATGATAGGTGGAAACAACATACAAGGAGCCGCTCGGAGATTTTTTCGAGAACGATGTTATCCTGTACTTCAGCATAGCTGTTGCATCGCTTGTGGTGGCCGGTCTCATTTATGAAATAGTATGGCAAATCATGGGCCGTCTTCAGAAAGACCGACAACACAAGAGACGAACTGAAAACGGAGATGTCGTTCTGGATGTCATCCAGAATGGACACGTCAAAAAAGTTGACAACATAAAAAGTACAAGCAAGCTGGAACAGGAGATTGCAAAGTTGCGCACAGATATTGCAGTGGTCAAAGAAAACATCGTGAAATTGAGCGCTATGTCGCAATATAACCAAAAGTGTGCAGTATGTTCATGGCAGAATTAAAAACCATTTTGATGACGTCACAGAATTAAAACGTGTTTTAAAACGTAGCTTGTTTCATTCTTATCTTGAATTAACAGGCAGTTAATTCAAATCGAGGCTGTCTACAAAATTTTACAAACTTCCACATGATCAACACAGAAACATTTCTTAATCCTCATCGAAGTCATGAAACATGTTTTTACATAAAGCATTACAGGAATTATTGGAGACTCTTGCTATCAAAAATTTGTAAATGGTAACAACCTTAAGCGTTAGATTTTTAGCCATTTCTAAACAAACCCACACTTTGACTTATCACCTGCAGAAACCTCACTTACGCTGATAACTGGATCTTCTTTGCTTGACATATGGTGAAATCTTCTTGAAGAATTCGATCGATGATTTCCCCAGCACGATTAATTGCATCAGGTTTAATCATAGCATATGTTCTACAATGAAATGAAAAACATCAAAATTTTGTAGTTTCTAATGTATATTAATAGATGTTTGATATACTTCGCTGTTGCTTGCTCTAGTTTGTTCTTGGTAAATTGATCTGCATAGTCGGAAATTTTGAGCTATAATAAAAATATTAATATTTACTCTGACAATAGTATCATACAGAAATACATCATACAGAAAAGTGAACCATCGTTCAAAGTAAATTATTTAGTCTCTGTAATTATGAATTTTGTTGCAAGAAACTACATAAATATGAAAGTGTATGAAATTTACTTCTTGGTTATAAAAGAACTATATTAGAACTGTAAGGGATCTTTATACAACTTGTTAGAGATGAAAAAAGCCAGTGAAAACTTCACATTAATGCAAACGGACGATGTTTCTTATGATACAAGATTCTAAATCTATCATAATTTAAATAAATAATTTGAATTATTAGGTTGAATGATCGGAAAATCTGCAGACACTTCATAATTTGGTGAAAAGAGGAATTTAGAAGCAAGTTCGGACCAAACATTTGGCAGTGTTTTCATGAAAGTTTGCTTGAATTTGAGGATCAGTTTTACGTTTTACGCCAAATTCCGACCATACTATAAAATGTATTTCAAATTTAACGAACATTTCGACACCAACCAATTTTCTCAGTCAAAAACAGGCATCTCACTGTAAGTCATTACAGTACTGTAATTGTGCCATCGGGCTGTTGTTTTACCACAAAATAGCTGAAAAATACCTAATCACATCTGGGAATATGATTGATACATGTGTGGGGATAAGGTCGACTAAACAGGAAATATTTATATTGATTGCAGCATGTTTTCCTCACCTGGCGAGCATGGACATTGATAATAGCCCCAATATACAAGTCTTTCATTGAAATGTTATCACATTTCGAGCGCTTCAAAAATAAGCGTCGATTTTTAATGTCAAACTAAAAAGAACATGATAAACAGTGATGTTTTTACAGTAAGAAATTTTTGTTACTATTATTTCTATGTAATCTGTACTTGCAAGCAACCAGCAATCTTAATTGGAAAACTTGAGAAAACTGTGGAATATTAAAGACAACGAAAATATTATGACAGAGTGATGCAAGCTTAAACAAACCATCTCGATTGTTCCATCCTTTCCATAATACAGAAATTGATATTTTCGGACTAAAGCAGCATGCGTGTCGTACCAGTCAGCAATGAATGCATAACGATCTTCAGGATTGGCCTACAAACAAACAACAATCAAATAGTTAGCACTGTGAGAACTACATCTTTTTGGCAACATAAATCATCAATTTTTTTTAACAAATCTTAATAAGGTTTATTATAGACCTACAGGTTTATACTCTAGCCTTTTATGCATTTGTTAGGTGCATAAACCGCCTAGCCGAATCTTGTATGTGTCCACACTTTAACCTGTATATTTACATTTTCATAAAAATCATTGGATCTTTATATATTTTATGTTTTCTTTTGTTTACATTTGAATATGGTAGAAACTTTCTTAACATTCTGGTTTGTTCTAACATTCACATTAATTATATTGTTTTAATGATTCAATTTCTTGCTTTTCAATAAGAATACCTCTTGTTTTAATGATTCAATTTCTTGCTTTTCAATAAGAATACCTCTTGTACAGACCAACGTTTTTGTTAAAGTGAATAATACAACACAAGTTTATGTGTCCCAAATAGGATGATGGTGACACTCTCTATAAGTAAGGAATAATGGGGTTTGGCAATAATTTATAATATAACCCTGTTATCCCTCACTCAGGCCTATTGATTCCGCAACATCCAAAGATTTTACAGGCAAATGGGCTGGTACTACCAGGGACGCAGTTGGAAGAATTTCGTGTGGACCAACCGCTGCTGCTTAACTAACTGTTGCTCAAAGTTCTTATAATTATGTCAGGTCCTACTCCTAAGATTTCCTCTAGTTCTATTACTTTTACTAAGAGCCTTAAATCCTAAGAGCATTGAAGTTGAGTGTAATACATTAATTACAAGCCAATACCCTGCTTAAACTAAAAATCAAACAAACTTCACAAAAATAAATTGCAAGTGTAAATATGCATTCAGAAACATCAAATGTCTCTTTTGAGAACTATAAGCAGAATTTTGAAGTGTATAGAGAGCATCTAATGACTTGAGAAGATGCATGTGCAATCTCCTCCTCTGTCATCTCCTGTCATGTTCACTGGAAAGCAACTTGATAATAGTATTAAACATCATTGTAGCATAAAGAACACTGATGTTTATAAATATTACGTCCTTCTATGAAGGTTAGAGATAATCTTTTTCGTGACTTTCTTTCTGCCTCTTCTCTTGACATAAAATCTTTTCTTCAATCAAAATAGAAATTTTATCGCAATCACATTGTCTTTCTACTTCGTCTGAGTAAAAAACTTCATTTTTCTGGATATTTTCAATCAAACTCCCATGATTTGCGCAAAGTTTGGATGGGTGTCAGGGAAATAATTTCCTTAAAATCTCCTCCTCTGTCATCTCCTTGAAATTGGGTAACTCAATCACTTCTGAACCTTCACTTGTTTCTGAGGCTTTCAATGACTTCTATTCTTCTGTTGCTGACAATTCGCTCTAAAATTCCTCCTACTCGACATCATTTTTCTCAATGGCTCAGAAACAGGAACCCTAATTCTTTCTTTACTTCCGCTACTTCTCCACAGGAAGTTTCTGAACTTTTTCTTTCTCTGAACGATCACAAAGCCTCTGGACCACACAGCCTGCCAGATCCTTTGATCTCATCTATTCTAAATAGTCCTTTCAAATATTCTTTCCAACAGCGAGTGTCATCTCCATCTTTAAGAACAAAGGCTCTTCTCTTGAAGTTGGAAACTTTAGACCTATTTCTAAATCTCTTGTCAAATCTTGACAAGATCTTCCAGAAAGTCATGTACAAACGTCTGTCTAAATTTCTTGAGTATTCTAAAATTCTATATCCTTATCAATTTGGCTTTCATTCTAACCACTCAATCGAATTTGCCCTCCTTCATTACATCGAAAAAGTCTACAAAGCTGTTGGCAATGGCAAGTTCGGCTGTTCCATCTTCATAGACTTGCAAAAGGCCTTTGACACTGTTGAACATGATATTCTTCTTTCAAAGCTTGAGTTCTATGGTATTTGAGGATTGCCATTTGATTGGTTTCATTCTTTTCTTTCTGATCGCTCAACAGTCTGCTCTGTATCTGGATTTAAATCTAAACTCAGTGGCATTCTTCACGTGGTCCCACAGGGCTCCGTTCTTGGTTCTTTCTACTTTATATCAATGGATGTATTTAAACACCATCTCGACAAATATTTATTGCAGGTCCCTGAAGAACCACAAATGGTTGGCTACACAGCATTCTGGAGAGAAGAGCCAAATTCAATCCTGGAGATGAGCAAACTACTCTGATTGGAATCGATGCTATTGAGGACTGGAACACAACTACCAATCCTGAAGATTATTCGAAAGCTTACAACAAGGTACAACAAGGTAAGTAGGTATGACCTTGCCAATGCTATTCTTTTTGCGGATGTCAATCTATTTGCAGATGATACCATGTTATTTCATAACGACTATTCTTTGAAATCACTGACCAAAAACGCTAATATATATTGACTTGAAACTTCTAACTCATTGGCTTAATGCCAATAAGATAGCCTTAAATCGAACCAAAACCGAACTTTTAATTTTCACACCAAAACGTAAGGCTATCAATTTTGACGTCAAAATTAAAATCAATGGTCAAAGATTGCATTCGAGTTGTGAAATACCTCTGTATCTACATTGATGACGAACTAAGGCCAATGCAAACTCTTCAAACTCACCGTCTTCTAACTCTTTAAAAAACGAGCCCTGATAATTATGTATTTTTCTGATTTTTGTGATCCTTCCTCGCCACTCTTCCTACGCTTTGGATTACTTTCCGTTTTTGACTTTGTATATTTCATATTTGTCTTTAAGCTTATGAACAATAATTACTTTCTCCTCTTATTACTACTTTTGATTTGCTCCATTTAAACCAACATATGTGGTTATCTTAGTCGCGCCAAGGCTGGGTTATTAAAACTTCCAAATGTGTCCACTGCTACATTCGGTAATAACTTTCCTAGTTATATATCAATTGGTTTTATCCAGGAACTTATTACAAAATTATCTTGCCATCAACAACCTATCAACACTGGCATTAGGTTGTCTCAAATACCTTGCAAAGTTCTACTTTTTATCATCTCATGTTGCTATCAATAATCAATGGTAGATCTTAGATTGTTGATATTATTATTATTATATATTCCTTTTTATTTTTATTTTTTTAGTTTATTTGCTTTCTTTGGATAATTTTATAAAAAACTTAGAAATAATTATACAGTCGTCTGTGATAATAAATATCTATTGTGTTTTGTAACTTTTTATAGCAGGCCACCTCTTTAGTAGATGCAAATCTATGAGGAGTGTGGTCTCCCGTTGTGTTGAAGACATAATATATACATGATCTACTACGTTACTTAGAAACTCATCTATTAACATAAGGTCATATAAAATGTAGTGACAGTAAAAACACTGATGTGGACCTTCTATGATAAATATAATGTGCAAAATTTAAGATAAATTATATATAGTCAAACATTATGCAAGTAAAAGCAATGATGATGACGACTTTCAAGATGGCGGATGTTCTGAGATTTGAGATGTTTATATTTATGATATTTTTTATAAAAAGACCTTCCTTTACATCAGCAAAGTCGAATTTATTTACAGTAGAAACTTTCAAAGAGGCAGATTCTTCCAAAGAATCATTTGTCTATCCATCACTCTGGGTATACTCACATAAAAATGTCTTGATTGTTCGAACGAGATATATTTGGAGTTTTTTGTTGATGTTATCGGGCGACATAAAAATCTTGCTCTGGACCAAATGGAATTACATGTTCTTGTTGCACAAAAAAGATCAGAAAGGCACAAGCAGTTGGTTTATGTTGTCATTGTCACAGCGTTGTCATTAGAAATGTCTAACCGATATATTTGTCAACAACAACAAAAAACTTTACTGTAAAAAATAATGACGTATACGCAGATCCTGAGAACACGAAAATCTTTTCGAAGTTAAACTCCTTCGTTATTACATGTGGTTTGAAAGTTTTGCATCAAAATATAAATGGATTGCGGAATAAAATTGATCAAGTGAGAAACATGTTCGCTAGAACAAATAAAAATATTCACATCATGGGTTTTACGGAATCACATACAGATCCTACGATACTCGACAAGGAGCTACTTATAGACGGGTACACCATTATTCGAAAAGACAGAACAACTGGTATTGGTGGAAGTGTTTTGTGTTATAAAGGAACGATTTAGTCTGGCATCGAGACTTTACAGACAAGTTGAACAATATTATATCAAGATCAGTAAACGAGAACAAAGAATGTATTATATCAGGAGACTTAAATTGTGATTACTTGATATCTGGGGACCATAAAAATATAAAGGAAATTTTCTCATTTAATGGTTTCAAGCAAATTTTAAAAACAGCGACGAGAGTAACATCGCGTAGTCGTACCCTAGATGTATTTTTTGCAACATAATATAACAGAATAACTGACTCTATGGTTCATCCTTCAGCAATAAGCGATCATGATTTAACAGGAATAATTAGAAAAATGCATGCACAAAAGTTTAAGCTACGGAAAATTAATTGCCATGATATTTCGCGTTACAATAAAGAAGTATTCAAAGAAGATTTGAGAAACGCTCCATGGTTTAATGTAATATCGGAAAGCTCTGTTAATACTGCTTGGACATTGTTCAAAACTATCCTCTCACAGATTATCGAGAAACACGTTCCTATAAAGCAAAAATTAGTTCGTGGAAAAGATTGTTCATGGATGACATCTAAGATAAGAATGGAGATTAAAAATCGAGATTACCATCTTCGACAAGCATGACGTACGAACACCGAGAATGATTGGTCAACTTACCCTCGGCTAAGAAACTCGGTGACAAACCTGATAAGATCAGCTAAAGCCAACTATCAAAGAAAGCTACTCAGAGAGGAAATCAATGACCCAAAAAAGTTCTGGCATAACTTGCGTAAATGTTATCCGTCAAAAAGCAAAGGTGATACAAGGCCGAAACATTTCAATGTGAATGGTGACATTGTGACGGATGAAACAAAAATTGCAAATGGTTTTTGTAAATTCTACACCGATATTGGTAAATATCTTCAAAGTGCTGCGATTTCCATTAACAATCGAATCTGGAAAGATAATAAACAGCTAGGTAATAATCTGAATCGAATCAATCCCGAAAATAAACAGTTTCGTTTCAAAGAAGTTGGACTGAAAGATGTATTGAAGGAGTTAAAACAAATTAAAAAAGGAAAATCAGCTGGTATCGATCAAATACCACCAGATTTAGTTAAAGACGATGCTGAAGAAATAGCATTTGTACTATGTCACCTGATAAATCGTTCCCTAGCAGAGTCGACATTTCCTACCGAGGAAAAACTTGGTAAAGTTACTCCTTTATACAAATCCGAAAGTCATTCTGAATTTGATAATTACCGTCCAATATTGGTTTTACCGATAACATCAAAGATTTTAGAACGCATTGTACATAAACAGTTGTACGAATATCTTGAAGCGAACCAACTTATTACATCTCGTCAATTTGGATTCCGAAAAGGACAAAATACGAAACATGCTCTAACATATCTGACAGATTTTATCAGAGAAAATATGGACAGAGGTCAATATACAGGAGCTATTATATTGACCTTAAAAAGGCGTTTGATACAGTTAGCCATGCTACCTTATTACAGAAACTATGGAATAAAGGAAAAAGAATTGAATTGGTTTACTGACTATCTCTTTGGAAGACAACAACGTGCTCAATTTGAAAATTCTTTGTCTGATAGTCATTTTATCACAACTGGAGTACCGCAAGGTTCCATTCTTGGGCCTCTTCTGTTCACTCTCTGGAGAAGATTGACGTGTATAATATAGCTCTTATGAACTGTACAGACCTACGAACTGATTTAGTTTTATCTTGTTTATTATAGTTTCTCTTTGTATATTTTTAGATCCAAACATTCTAAAAAATTAAAGAAACTAAAAGTATTTAATTGAATGAATGACTTTTGTCCATGTTTGGATCCTAATACTCAATAAAAGTGTATTATAAAGAGTATTCTATATTTGTCGTATGACTCTATGCTTCAGTTGGGTATAATAAACCGAGACTTCCCAGCTATTGGCACATTCAAAAACGACATTTCGAACGAAAAAGTTTCTACCAGCCCTCAGGCTAACGTAACCTTGCCTGTGGGATCCATCTGTGGTGCAACCACCGACGATGGGGGCATATGTGATTGTCCGAAAAGAACTGTACCACCAACCCGTCCTGATGAATTACCCTTCCCCTGCACCCCAGAGAACAATGCTCGAATGCGTGATTGGCTCCTTCACCGCTATGGGAGCTCTACATTCAACACATGCCCGCATCAACAACTTCCTCGTATGGATGGCCCACCCGTTGAAATTCACATCAAAGATGATGCTGTCCCTGTCGCCCACCACAAAGCGATACCTGTGCCGATCCACTGGAGAGATCAAGTGTACGCCGACATTGCTCGTGATGTTGCCCTCAATGTGATCGAACCAGTACCGCTTGGAGAACCATCCGATTGGTGTCATCACATGGTTGTGGCAAGAAAGCATGATGGGTCACCTCGTAAAACTGTCGACTTGTCTCCATTGAACAAATTCTGTAAACGCGAGACTCACAACCCCGAACAACCATTCCACATCGTCCGTCGTGTTCCTCGTGATACCTGGAAAACCGTAATAGACGCTTGGAACGGCTATCACAGCCTTCCTTTACGTGAATCTGATCGCCACTTGACAACATTTATAACACCGATCGGTAGATTTCGTTACAAACGTGCACCACAAGGCTTCGTATCTTCAGGTGATGGCTACAACCGACGTTTCGATACCATCCTGGCGGACTTTAACCGCAAAGAACGTATTGTTGACGACACCCTTCACTATGACACCGACTTAACCGAACATTGGTGGAGAACTATAGACTTATTGGCACTTATTGGGAACTCAGGTGTTGTTGTTAATCCTGAAAAATTCCAATTTGCACAAAAAGAGGTCAATTTCGCTGGCTTTCGCATTACGCCAGACAAAGTCGAACCTCTTCCAAAGTATTTCAACCCTATTCGTAATTTCCCAACACCATCATCAACGACTGATATTCGAAGTTGGTTTGGTCTGGTGAATCAGGTATCCAACTACGCACAGCTTCGAGACCATATGGAACCATTTCGTAAGTTCCTCTCACCACGAACACCATTTGAATGGAACGCAGAGCTTGATGCAGCTTTCGAGTCATCTAAACGAGCAATCATCGATGCAATCAAGGAAGGTGTAGAAATTTTCGACCTTGGACGCCCGACTAGTCTACGCACCGACTGGTCAAAGAAGGGTATTGGATACTTCTTGCTTCAGAAACATTGTTCATGTCATGATGTTGCCCTGGTGGTTGGCGCATTACGCTGGCTAGTTCTCGATTCCTCAAACCATCTGAGAAACATTACGTTCCAATTGAGGGTGAGGCCCTTGCTATTACATGGGGTCTAGAGCAAAGTAAATTCTTCACACTCGGGTGTCCAGATTTGACTGTCATTACCGATCATAAACCTCAACACCATTTGAGAAAGTATTCTCAGACTTCTTCGACATTGCTGGACAGCACTATCTTGTGGTCGGTGATCGTTTGTCAGCTTGGTGTGATGTCTTCACCTCCCCTCATGGATCACCACAGTCGGGTGCTGCTGGACTGATATCGTGCCTTCAAAATTATTTCGCCCGTTTTGGTGTGCCCGAGGAGATCACCACAGATGGGGGACCCGAGTTCATCGCCTCTGCTACTGAAGAATTTCTCAAGCGCTGGGGTGTATCTCATAGATTGTCGTCTGCATACTACCCACAATCAAACGGACGTGCGGAAGTAGCAGTAAAATCTACCAAATGCCTCCTCCGTGCCAACACCGGTCCCTCAGGATCACTGGATACCGATAGATTCCTTCGAGCAATGATGCAGATGAGAAATACACCCGACCCCGATTGCAACATCTCACCAGCCCAAATTGTCTTTGGCAGACCCATCAGAGATGCCTTCGCATTCCTCAACCGTCTGGTCAAGTTTGATAACCATCACATTCGTCCCATGTGGCGTGACGCATGGGAAAAGAAAGAGTCAGCAATGCGGGAACGCTTTTTCCGCTCCATCGAGAAGCTGGATGACAAAACAGTGAATCTTCCACCTCTTCAAGCTGGTGACCGTTGCTTCATCCAAAACCAGTCAGGCAATTACCCCAAACGGTGGGACCGCTCTGGGACAGTTGTTGAAGCCCATGGCTTTGAGAGCTACACATTGAAGGTTGATGGCTCTGGTCGAACCACCAAGCGCAATCGAAAGCATCTTCGTCGTTTCTCACCTGCCGATAATGGTCCAAATCACAAATCGAATCCACCATCGTTGCCAGCTCCAAAATCAACATGTCCATCTTCGATTCCGCCATCTGTACCACTACGACCCACATCGACAGCAACACCGCCATTGCAACCGGCTGCACATGTACCACTGCAGACCCCCTCATACAACGACGACCCACCAGACAATCCACTCCAGATTGATACCGCACCACCTGTGGTCGTCCCATCAACACCCAACCCGGTTATGTCCCCAATCCCAACAGGACCGGATCAATTAGATGATGTGCCGCCCCCCCAACCTATTGAACTACCACCCCCACCACAAACTGATTTAGTTTTATCTTGTTTATTATAGTTTCTCTTTGTATATTTTTAGATCCAAACATTCTAAAAAATTAAAGAAACTAAAAGTATTTAATTGAATGAATGACTTTTGTCCACTCTCCATATCAATGACATTACACAACAATTGACAGAAACAGAAATGCTTTTATATGCTGATGACATGGTCATGTTTTTTCGAGAATGTTGAATATGTTTTAAATTGTGAATTTCAGAAGGTTACCAAATGGCTCAATGAAAATGACCTGATCATCAATAAAACCCGGAAAAACAGAAGGGGTATTATTTGGCACCCCACAGAAGCTTAAAAGATCAGAAAAGTTGAATATCTCCACAAACAATGTCATGATTAACACTGACGAAAAGTACTTAGGAACAGTTCTCGATTGTTCACTAAATTTCAAATTGAATTTCAACAAAATTTGCAAGAAAGTTAATTCTAGAGTAAGATTATTATCACATATTTGACACAAAACGACACCACATGCTGCCAAATGTATTTATAAATCAATGATTCTGCCATTGTTGATGACATGTGACAATGAAACTCTCTCCTCAACTGTTATAAACAAAAAGTATCAGTCGATTCAAGACAGAGTACACAAAATTGTTTATGGGAAACGTTCATTGAATAAATGGCCGAGCATCAAACACCTATGCTCTGAACAAGTATGTATTCTGGTTCATAAAATGCTTCATCATCAAGTTCCAGATATTTTTAAAGGATGTTTCGAAGTATTTCAACATGGGAAGAACACTCGTGGAAATGAAAAGTGTTTAAAACTGCCAAAAGTGAAAACGGAAAAGGGCAGAAAAATGTTCAAATTTCAAGGTGCCTTAGTTTATAACACACTGCCCAGTAATCTTGTTACCAGAGATAATAATGAAATTTAAAAGTGAAATTAGGAAATTTTATAGAACTTAATTGTCTCGTGAACAATTTCTACTTCGTAATTTTATGGATTTTCAATAGCGGAATTTACAATCTTTGCTCTCAACTACACTTCGTAATGATTTGCTAATCACGTACTTCGTCATTGTCGTGGAATATTGTTTTAATTATGAATTTTATACTGATTTTTTATTTATTTATTTATTTGTTTATTTTATTTATTTATTTACTCATTTATGCATTACTTTTTTTTATTAGTTTTACTCAATCTCATTTTATTCATTTTGTGTGTACTCTATTTCAGTCTTTAACCTCTTTTCTTTACCTTTTCTAAACATCTCAGTTCAATTACGATGACAACAATTTTTTTACAACTTGGTTTTTTATTAGCTAGATAATTTTAGATTTTTAATAATTTTAGATTTATATATTTGAATTTTGGCCATCTTTAGTTTAGATTATTTTAAACAGCTATTTCATTTATAACAGTTTTTTAAAACTGACGAAAAACGCTGTATAAATATTGTCAATAATAATAATAATAATAATAATAATGCTGGAAGAAGTACAAAAGTTAGCAGAATGAATATATCTCTGGTATTTTAAAAAAAAGTTAAGAAGAATTATCATTTTCACTTGAAATGTATTAATTTTTGTGCACTCAGATTGGTTTTTAGTTTAAGCATGAGGGTAATGTTGACTTAAATTGACTGGCGCCTGGAAGTGGTTGAAGAGAGAGCTAGCTGAATGAAATGTCTATTATTAGTGAATCTTTGCTTAATGAAAACAATGTACAATGAATTAATGAGTAAAGGATGAATTTAAATAAATAAGACTCCTTACCATATTAATTATATGGATATATTTTGGTTCTTTTAAGTCAGAATGATCGTTTAATCTTTAGTTGTCAAGGACGATGTTTACATTTATATCAACTTTTGTCTCAAGCACAATAACGCTATGTACAGCGTACTGTATGTGCGAATGTTATTCGTTAAAAAATGCAGACCGTGTTATTTGAAACCCGTCATGAGAGGGCCCTTTTTTCCTCGCATTATTTATTGTCGAAAATACAATAAAAATAGTCATATCTCAAAAAGTTGAAATTGACTAATTAAAATCGACTAAGCACATATTTAATCATAACTGAAATTAAAATAAAATAAATTAAAGTTAATGTAAAAGAAATATATATAAAATATTTTATTAGTAGAGTATCTTTACTTCAAGTAGAGTGGTCAACACAAGTCTAGAGTGGAGCTATGATATCAGCAGAAGAAATAATTAAAACACAGTTTTTCTCAATACTCAGAGTTATACTCAGAACTCTGAGTATTGAGAAAAACTGTGTTTTAATTATTTCTTCTGCTGATATAAAATATTTTATATAATATATATAAAAAGATAACCCTTGGTTGGGCCCATGATGGCAAGAGAGATGAACATTTGATTTTGTCGGAGATTTAGTTCAATCCCAAAAGAGATACGTATGTACGGTATTATTAAGGACCTGAATGCAATTTATTCGCTTTTAAAGCGCATTGGAGTGACGTATAATAAGGAAGCGACTTAGAAGACTGGAACACGGGCTAAATCGGCAGCGCAAACATGGTGGTAAATCTCCCTATTAGCATCGTAATAAGGTATTTTTATCTTAACTTAGTCATTCCGAGAGAAAAAAAATCACAGCTATCTTTGTTGATTTAGACTTTGTCACATCAGCATTCACATTTTAACTTATTCTCGACCGTTTTGCATATACATTTTAGACTGTAATTTTGTATGGAAGTTTTGGCGGTGTTTTCATACATCATTCATACATTATTTTCAATCGGTTGGAAAATTTCAGAATGCTTCAACAGCTTATAAGCCTAAATGACAAAAACAAGATATCATAATTTGGCTTTAGTGGACGAAGCAAAAAATTGTTGATCAAAGAGATAATTTATTTCATCAACAGTTATATACATATCATAAAATAAATAGAAGAAATTATTTTCATCTTATTTACAAGGTTGTTAAAATAAATAAAATCTCAACTGTTAACAACATAAACAATACACGCATGCGTATTTTACCTTTCTTCACAACAAGAATTTTTTTATCACTATTGATACAAAACTGAAGACTTTCATCACATGATCCGAAGGTATTTTCGGACACATGTATCACATATGCTATCTCGTTGATGAAAGAAAAATTTAATTCTTCTCTAACAAAACCTGTACAAAATAGCGTCCGCATTCAGGAGATGAAATGATGTGACGTCATCACCACCGTAACAGAATTTACTGCTCTTCCTGCAAAAGAAAAATATCGGAAAATGTTACGAGAAAAAAGTGTTGCGAACTTCAAACGTAAATGCCACAAAGACCACTTTGAGACCAGCCAGTTTACTTTCAATTTACCAGGAGACATTTTTTTTGAACCTATGAAAAAGCTTGCACGTAGTAAAAAACATACCTTATCTCCTTCTTGGATTGGGGAAGGTGCTTTATAGAATGGATCACGTGTCTTCATTAATTCGGACAGTTGAATGTATGTTGGGTGGTCGTTCGAAAAAGCATTTTTCTGTAAAAAATAAAAATAAAAAATAACTAACTAAAGGAATTATCTCCTTCACTTGGTTCACTCTAACAATGTTGAATCCATACCTGGAGTGATAACCTCATGAGACCTGTACATATGTTTCGATTCGTTTCATTGGCTAGATCGACTTGATATTTCATAGCTGCGTATAAGGATGTCATTCCTGCCTCACCAATGGTATTACCTGTTGAAAAAAAAAAAAAAAACAGTCATCAATGACTCAAATCGAAGTACGGTATTTCATCTATTAACCGCCTAGGCGCTTATTAATTTTTTTCGAAATTTAGGGGGCGTTGGTTACAAAATTGTGTTGAAAATCCATATAACAAAATCATTTGCTATTGATAAAGCACAGCAGAATTATTTCTTGATTATAGCACGATCGAAATCTGTCCACACTTGAATCCATTGAACAATCAATTGTTGTTCTAGTATTATTCTAGTAATTAATCCATTGTCTGAGGGAAATTAAAATAGGCCAGTAGCCTCTCCCTTCCGTGTTAATAAAAAATGCCACGAATTCCGATTTCCCGATATTACGTGTCGAATCTTAGAGTGACTCTAGAGTGCATCTAGGCTGAGGAAAATTTGTTATTCTCTAATAACCGCCCGAGCACTTATTAGAAGGGCGCTTAGAGGGTGGGGGTGGGGCGCTTACAAGAGGAAATGCAAACAAGAATACAAATTGTTTTGTTATCAGAATGAAATATTTCCGCAATCCGAAGAAGTTAAAACTGTCCACTAGTGAAAGGACTTACGTGCAAGATTGAGGTTTATCAAAGAACGGTTGCCAGGAATCCATAGCTCTCCCTTGATTTCTTCCACTTTTTCTAATAAAGGATTTTTAAACTCGTATCCCTAAACGAATATAAGAATCTTGTCAGAGCAAACGAGATTGCAACACAATCTGACGGTAACGAAAGAAGAACAAAATTCCAATCCAGACAGCATAAATGAATAAGATGCAAAACACAGACCAACCTCCATCTCTTGTTGTGGTGTTTTTATACGGTCTTGCTTCACTGGAAATTTATTCTTCTGACCTTTTTGTGTTTTGTTAGCATCGATATTTGAAGGTCCTAAAGAAATCCAAATTACTCGACGACTGATGAAAGAGTGAGGAAGTTAAAATTGAGAAGAAGAGGAACTGTTCAAAGGACGTCCACACTGCACGTATAGACTGCACATTTGAAAGCATTAAGGGTGATTATCACTCAATTTAATTAAGGCGAAACCAATCTTCGATCAAACAAAACATCTGTCTCATCCATTCAATTAACTGATTGAATTTATAGCATCGCACATACTTCACAAGTGATCAACAATAATGATGGTAGAAGTATTTCCAACTTCCTAATATATTTAACTTGCTTGATCCTGATTACATACACGTAGCTAGTTGTACAATGGCTCTTAGTTTATTGCTTGTCTATTTTCGGCATATACGTTAGCAAACGTACGACAGCTGAACGATAACGTCTAGACTGTTTAATGGTTGAAGTAATGAAGGTTGAAGTAAAATACAATGTCATACACATTCGCAGGTGAAAATTTATTTGGAATAAAGTGGACTCTATAATTCGACTTTCCACTACTTAAACTGTCTATAATTCCAACTGAATCAATAGGTCCCCTTCAAGCTAAAACCTAGCAATATTACTCTCTATAACTCAAACGACTTTGTTTTACCCTTCTAGAATTCCATCCTTGTTCCATACTTACCTCGCTTCATATTCACATCTTTCAGTTTATTGCTGGTCGAATCTTTTTTTTTACTAGCGCCCTTTTGTTTCTTGTCATCTTTCGTATTAAAACTTCGGCTACCAGTTGGCGGACTATCTTGCGAATTTGATCGTATAGGACCAATGTACATGTCATCACGGCCATTACTGGAAGATTTCAGTTTTCTGCGAGCAACCACTTGTTCGTGAGTCAAAGGAAACTTCGAGAGGGCCTGCAAAGATGAAACAGGAAAAATATCACTGACAGCCTGTTTTATATGCTTTTCTACATAACAATTACAGATACTACCTCGGAGAGCTTTGTGGCCCCTCCATCTGAGATGTTATTATTGGCTAAATTAAGCGACAACAATGTTCTGTTCATTCGCAGACCCTGAAATAAATAAATAAATAAATAAATAAATAAATAAATGATAAAAATATCATTATGTCAAGTTATGACTCATTTTCGAACAACCGAGATAAAAGATCGGAAATCCGAAAGTTCCCAATCACCCTTTCGTCAAATCTTGAAGATAGTTTATCCTAGTGACTAGATTGACGTCAGCCGAAAGTTCACTTGGGAAGGATCGGAAAATTAATAGTCCTCATACCAAACAATGTCAAGATGTGTTGCTATAGCAGCGGAGAAAAACCTTCCAACTCACTTTAGCAATATGGGCTGCACCTTCATCTGTCAACTTATTAAAACATAAGTTCAACGTCATCAAGCTTTTATTGTCAAGCAACGAGTTGCCTAGCAACAATGCTGCCTTATCAGTGAGTGCACAGTTCTTGAGGGAGAGGTTTTGGATGATACTTTTCTCTGACACGAAAATATCGAAGCGTTCTTCTGTTGTGTGGTTATTACCATCTAGTCGAAGTGTTCTAAAGAAGTATAGTAAGAGCATGCATGGTATAAGAACAATAGCTCAACGTAACCAGGAACGCATAGCAAGACCATGCATGGCATACCATCAATAGCTTGGTCAAATCATGTAAAATTGTGCTGTCTAATACATACTTCAGAGTGGTTGACATGGACAAACAATGGCCGAGTGACAACAATGTTTCATCGTTTAAACCAGCATTCCAAAAGTCGATGACTGTCAAACGATCAAGTTCAGGCATGGTGATGGTGAGAACTTCAATCACTTTTTTGTCGAGTTGCCAGCCTAGAAATTACATTGCAAATCATAAAAAATTTAGGTCTGATAAATATCTTGTCGAGGAAGGTCTATAATGAAGGAAAAATCTATGGCAAAAAGTTGAGCAAAGTGGAAAAGAAAAACCTTCAGAGACGCTTAAGCTGCCATACTACTAGATGCAGTATGGGCTGCCATACAAATCAAAAAGAACATACATGAGAAAAGTAGAACACACTGAGATATTCTGCTAAGAAAAGCCAAATATCAACGAAACAACAGACACCTCTTTTGTAAATATCAACGAAACAATAGGCACCTCTTATGTACAGTTCTTTCACATGACTTTTATTGCCTTCTTCTTCTATTTCGACTTCAATACGAGGCTTCAAATATTCGTAGATGTTGTCTGATACGAGGAACGTGGTTGGCTGATCACCTTCGATAGTTTTCGATATTTCTTGTGTTTGATTGGCTGACAACTTTTTATCTAACAGGTAAGCAAACAAATTTCTTAAGTAACAAGATATCTCTCAAAATCCAACTCCGTTCCGTTCTTGAAGTGAAGAGCTGCGGATTTTTCATGTCAGCTAATTAGAGGGAACAATTGGGAGAAGAAATAAATCTCCTTAACAAAAAGAATTAATTATTCTGTGAACCAACGTCGAATGTTTTCTGCAATCACATGTTTGGTTGAAATTTCCTGCCAAGCAGAAACGTCAATCAAACTTCAATTTCTAGAACTTTAGTAACAAATCCTTAATACCTTCTTTACTTCCTTTACTCATGCTCGTGTCTGGCGGGGAAATCATGGCTGTGGTTGGCCTCTTTGGACGACCAAGCACGCATAATGATGTTATACCAACCAGTCCACAAAGTTCAGTAAAATCTTTCTCAAAATCTCCACTTGGCTTGAATTTCTCTAAAATGAAAAACAAACCGAATAAGGTTTCTACATCGTTACAAGCTGTTATATAGGTAGGCAGAAGAAGCAAAGCAAAAAGAGAACATGGTTTGCTTTAGAGGACAACATCAACCAAGACTTAATTGACGTTATTTGTATGGCTAGTGATCAACCTTCCACAACCTTAACAAACATGGTTGATATATTTACATTTATGTTTTGTTGAGAAACATACACACTCAAAGAAAAAACATAGTTAAATCATAACTCCGACAAAAAAATATGCAAGCTTTAGGATGTTTATGTTAATAGATAACAATCATCTGTTTATGTATGCGGTACCATTTTAAGCATTGCCATGACTACCATGACATTTAATGGAGGTCTAGCTAGAGCTCAGTCAACTTTCTGGAAGAGAACCAGTTAAAGTAGAAAATAAAAATGTAGAAAGGTATCCATAAACTAAGTATAAACAATAAGAAAGTAAGGACAAAGTAAAGATTAGATGGTGTCGAAAAATCTTTCAAGGGTTTGGTGATAGATAATAAAGCAAGTCAGATAGAAACTCACCACCATTCGATAAGGTCACGGTGTATGAAAACAGAGAGGCAAAAGGTCCAGTATAGGATTTGGAGCGGAGTTTACCATATCTTACATCTAGTGTGTTGATGGATGAATCAGATTTACATGATGATATACTCGAATATTTTCTGTTTCTATACATCATCAAATTCTCATTGGTAAAATCCAAAAATCTTGAAGAAAAAAACGCTAAAGCTAGTAGAGCAGCTTCTTTCGACATTTAGAAAAAACACTTCAAAGTAGTTGTATTTATAGGTTTGAAAAGTGTAATGTTATTCTTGGAAAGTGAAGTTGCGAAATGCACATGTGAGAAATCATTGAAGACATCAAGTAGATGCTTGAAGATGAATTTTTTTCGAGGATCGAAAATATTTTAAAAACAAAAGCAAAAAACCAACTTCATGAAAAGTGCAAGCCGATATAAGTTTTCAAAATAAACAACTAGTAGTTAAGAATCGTTCACAATTTCCATGAACAAATAAGATGGGAAGAAATTATTAATCTTTAAAAAGAGAAGCACATGTTTGAATCTCACTTATTGGAAACTTTTGTTTATAAAAGAATATTCTAGCTATTATGAATTGAATGAAATCTGATTGTCTAGAATTAAACCACCAACTAAACATTTTAAATATTGAGTTTAAGTAACTGGATTATAACTTAGTTAAATCTATGGAGAAGTAAAATTTGTTTACAATGCAGCTTTCCTTTTTAAGTAATGTTTATGTATCGATGGAAGATTTTTTGATGAGTTGCCTTAAGTACTTACTTGAAGAAAGTGATAACATTCATACAAATCTAACAATAGAACAATTCAGAATTACAATTTCAATATAGAAAACTTTTGAACCACCTGTTTTTCAATTTTCAACATAGATTTTTTATTTGATAAACCTTTCCAACTAATTAGAACCCTTACCACCAGACGAGAGATTTACAGTTGAAGTGAGTTTTGCATTGCCATCAATCAGTTTGCCACTAACTCTTGACAATGCACGTGATAACTTTTTACGTGCTTCTGGCTTCATGTTCTCGACTGGCCTCTCACCAATTTCTTAGTGTCAAGAAAAAGAGTTTTCAAAACATATTTTGTCAAATGTTTATTACCCTTTTTTTATCTCAAAGGACAAATATATTCCCAAACAGTTACAATTTCCTTTTTTGCATAATTGTCATGGACATTACAATGTTGTACAACATATGAAACAATAGAAAGTTATTTTCAAAAATAATTACTTTAACACAATTTTTTTTATTGCTAGGGGACTTAATGCTGTGATCTTTAGATAGATGAAAGAATAACACAGTTATTGTCTCACTACATCACTCTGTGATATTAAACGATGAAGAAAAAAAATTAAAGGAAACAATCTTCAGTGCAACACATTCCTTTTATGAAAAAACATTGAATTTCTTTTGATCCGTTCCGAAATGATCAGTTGTTGAACTTGTCAATATTCTTTCCCAGTAAGCAAATTCATTGGATTCTGTTATTAGAAATATACAAACTACTTTATTAAAAATGACCTTCATTTCAGTGACATTTTAACGCTTTTAACCAGTGGGTTTGATGCAAAGTTATTTTTCTTTACTATTCCAGAAAGATCAAATATGCAATGAAATCGTTGGTGATCTGTTATCCTGTTTATAGCAGTAATATTTTAAAATGTGTTTCGCTTTCCAATCTTGCAATGAAAACCTTGTTTGCTTAGAGTTGAACAGTAAACAAAAATTTTTAAATTTAAACATTTAAGTTGTGATTTCAGTTTTAGTATTCAACATAATAATAACTAGAATAATGCTTACTTAATTGCAATAATAATAAATTAAAAGATTTACTATTGTTATTATTTACAATTATGAACACTAAATTTAAATAAGACACAGAAGTTTATTTTATGGAGTTTTACCTGCATAACTGGAAAGAAATAACAACATGTCCAGCTGATCAGAAAATCGAACAGTTTTCAAATGATCTTCTTCCATATCAGATACGATTTGAAATCGTCAGACCAAGAGAAATTTCTGGAGAATTCATTGCCATTCACAAGAACTCAATATAACCTTGAAGAGCAATCTATTAAGAGTTTTTCATTCCTCATCTATGCAAAATATCATTCTATTCACAATGGGGTATTTTAGCATTTTTTTATTAAAAAAGTGGAAAGATTTTAATAGTCGTGATTTCTCATCTCCTTACACAATATTAACATGTCTAAAGTTTCCATGACAACAACTGTTTTAAGTGTTGAAACAGTTTATGAAACACTGTGATATAATCTTTCCTGTTGTCGAGTATGTTCATTCTAATTAAGAAAAATTAAAATTATCTTACAATCTACACAACTACAGTGTTTCACAAACTTAGATGTCAGCATCAATGGCAACAAGCTCCTTGTTCATCATTATGTTACAGGAATTATCATATGAAGCATAACGATCTGTTACGTGGCATATCATTTCCATATTTTATGATCAAGAAAACGTTGAAGACATTGTCCATTCATTTATTAGTCAATGTCTACCCAAGATTGTCTCTTCTGTTTTGATCAAGTTCTTATCAACGGGGATGCCACTAAAAACGTCTTATCCCATCAATTCACTCTTAGTTCCTGCAATTACTGAACTTAAGTATTGAACTCTGATGTTGCAATGCTAATGGTGAACCCTGACAGAAATCTTCAAATAAAGACCAATAACTAACTCATCATATCCATCAGACATATCACTAAATGAAAACAGAGAAAAGAATTTGGGAAGCTGTTTTGGTGAGACTTAAACCTGATGGAGATTTTATTTATCATGAACTTCAGATGCACTTCATACAAGTGTGGTGAAATCCTTGGTTTCTTTTCTTTGACAAAACATAATATTATTTGACATGATGCTCAAAAAATAAACAATCTGAGTTGGTGTATGTTTATTGATCTAGACACTTAGATATGAATGTCTAAACAAAACTCAACATTAACTCGTGCGATCAAACATTGGCAGGTTTAGTAGTGATGCATAAAGAATTTTTTAAGCACATCATTCACAAGTTTTGGAAACAGTTTAAAACATATTTCAAATTTGCAAGCAGCCCAGCAATTTACATTACAAACAAAAAATTTAAAAAGAGAAAGCTTCTTCAAATGATTTCTTTTCTACGGCATTACATCACAACAATGGAGACATATTAAACCCTTCCATTACAGTAACATCCACCATTTATCTGAAAGCCTCCTTCCCTACCTGTATCTTCTGACAAGTACATGGCGAACAGTTTCTTCATTTCCATCTGTTTCAATACGATTGCTCTCTGATCAAGTGAACTTTGAGGTAGCGTTTTCCGTCCAACTTTTGGACTAGATCCAGACTTCCCACCAGCTTTGATTTTGACAGGTGGACATAACATACTTACCTTGATTTAGCAGATCTTTTCAGAAGTTTGGAAGTTTCTTACGTAAAATCAATCAAAATTTATTGAAGGAACTGTAGATTGGTTCTAAGACAATGCTGTTCAAATAGCATGATGACTGTTACAATTGTATTCTTTATAAAAAGATTACAACAGTCTAATCTAACTAAAGAACATCATTTGGTGATAAAATGATTTATTGTAAAAAAATTGTCTTTCCTTAAGCTTGAAATATAATACTGCTGTTATAATGATTTGCAAACTGGTTGAAAAAAAAAATTACATCAAAAATATTTAAGAATGGCATTGTAAATCAGTTAAAAGAAACAATGTAAAAGAAACATAAATGAGAGAAACAGATGCCATGTTTTAAAAAATATTACCACAGCTTTCATGACTGTGAAAGTTATGAGAAGGCTGTCCATAAAGTGTCAAATGTCAAGAAGATAAAGTGTTAAAGAAAATAAATAAACAGTTAGCCACTTCATAAAAATCCATCGTAGGTAAGGTAATATAAACCAATTATGAAAATGCTTCAGGATAACAAACTTTCAAAAGTTTTCGTAGGACGACAATAATGGAATTGTAAGTGAAGAAAAATAAAAAACTGGATTCAACAAAATTCAATCATTTCAAGAGGTTTTACTGACAGTGTTTCAAATCTTGACATGGAATGAAATGTGAAGGTTAGTATGAATAACAATGTAAAAATGTGCCTACAAGAGTGTTATTTTAAACAAGATGAAATCTTTTTTTTATAAATATTTGCCATAGAAATGTGTATATAGAAGAATAAAATAAAACAACAACAAGATTTAAAAAAACGAGAAGCATTCGGCATTAACCATCATCAGTGCTACAGTAAAATGATGGAATCTCTGTATGCAATATCTTTATGGTTGAAACCCAATTAGTTTAGTTTGAAAGAATGAGATATTAAAGTAAGAATGATTTGGTTGTTTAAGCCTGACAGAAATAGCCATGTTTTGCAAACTTTTGTGAATATTTTGTTAGACAACTTTAGTGAATATATCTTCTGGGGGTAATGCAGAATAAATTTTTGCATTGGTAGGTTGTGGATTTTCTGACATAACAATAACACTGATATGTTACTGCTGTTTTGTTGTTATGCTGGGTTTTTTTTAATGGGTTTTATTAGCAAGTGAATATTTTTTTTTTTTGCGCGTCAATTTTTTACACCCAAAAGTGGTTATCGATGTCAAAACACAACTTTAGTGAACATATCTTGTTAGAGAACTTTAATGTTATCAGAAATTAAAATTCAGTTATCAGCTTGTAGATACAAAATCTGTTGTACACAAAGTCAAACAATAGCCTTGTGCAATTGTGTAAAAGTGTAATTATATCTTCAACACACAGTCTCATTAAAATTTATAAATTAAGATATAAGAACAGGAGCCTTACCAACTTCATGTCTCCTCTCTTCTTCAGTCAAATGTTGATCTGGAGTTGATGTGTTTAATGGAGGGGTTGAAGTATTCGTGGCAGACGTTGATTTCCCATTCTTATCTGCGGATAAATTCTTTTTTGCCATGAATAATAATTTCTGCTAGTTCTTGTAGTAAAAAATCAATTTGTAAATAACCATCATAGCACAGAAAAGATATAAAAAACTTCAAAGTTTTAATACTAAGAAGAGAATATCAGATATCCAACAGATACATATCCAACAATCTATAATACAATAAAGTTAAGGGTAGGCCAGGTCTGTTGCTCATTGCATATATGGAATGACCATGGTCCCAGATTATTTTAAACACACTATACCTAAACAGGCCTTGTCATAAAGAAATCTCTCCCGCGCGACTAATCGCGCGCCTAAATTGACAACAATTAATTGGCCTGCGCGATTTTAAATTTCGTTACAAGTGATTGAATTTTAGTTATTAAGAAGCCGGGGGACGATTTAACCAGTGAACCCCAAACACTGGAGGCATTGCAGCCCTTATCTTCGACTTCAGTGCGTATTATTATACTTTCTTTTTTAAGTACGAGTTCTTCGTGCTTCCTTGATATAACACGTGAAAATTCATTTAACAAAATACGTAGTTTAGCTAACGAAAATACAACTACATAACTATATGATTTTTTTCATTTGGGAATTGATATTAACATAATTAAAAACTATATTTAGAATGAATGAACAAAATTTCCTGAATTGATCTGTGTACAGGTGTTGTTTGCAAAAATATTTTGTATCAACAAAACCCTTTGTTTTGAAAGCCTTTTGAAAGTTAGCTATTATGATTTTTGAACATATTTCCTATTTATTGAAATGAAGTAAGAATATTTTTTTTCTATATATGTTTTTCTATAATCCAATTGTTATAATTTCAATTACGTAAAATCTTGCGCAATATCTTTTCAAACTTGATCATCAAAAGATCTGGTAATAAAGTTGCTTTTACGTTTTCGTTTCAAGGGCGTTATGAAATTAACAAAGCTATTCATGACGGTTTTTTTTATGCATGTTTTCTGAGAAACAAGACTTGTAAGAGAAAGCCACTCTAAAATATATAATCATTCCTTTTGATAGATATTAACTATAAATCACTCAGAGAAATCATTCTTTATCAAATCTGCGCGAGTGAATCATCGCTCGGGTGATGGAAGAAATATTGAACTTGGGCGCGTGTTTGCGTGCGCGAGAGCGATCGCGCGCCTGTTATGACAAGGCCTGCCTAAACTATATAAAAATAAACTGGGTCTTAAGAGATTGATTGCGATGTGTGCTAAACATTTGATAAACTTCTTTTTATAATCCCAGCAAAAAATTAGTAAACAAGAACCTCAATAACAGAGAAC
Organism: Turritopsis dohrnii; assembly: GCA_027922465.2. Taxonomy (NCBI): domain Eukaryota; kingdom Metazoa; phylum Cnidaria; class Hydrozoa; order Anthoathecata; family Oceaniidae; genus Turritopsis; species Turritopsis dohrnii. The sequence continues at coordinate 190,526 of BQMF02000570.1, read as the reverse complement.
GTGTTGTCAATGAGTTGCAAAACGCTAAAGGCGAAGATTACTTCCAACCACAAAATTCACCTTTGGTAGATCAGAATGTGCAAAAAAAACCTTTTAAGTGTCAGATATATATTTTTTAGTATTTGGGTCATAATCATCTGGGCAAGTGATTTCAAATAGTTTCTTGTTGGTTAGTAGCAGTTCTTTCAAATTCCATATGGCTAAAACCATGTCAAATCCATCAGCATCAAATGATTTTAACTCTGCATGAATAAAAGGATAAAAATCATTTCTGAAGCGTTTACTGCTAAAAAATGCCTCACAGCATTCAGCAAAATACTCAATTTCATTTGTTAGTGCATAATGCCTGACATTACAACCATTGATGTGTAACACCTCCTCATACTTTCCACTCTTTTGTATAACACCAAATGTATTTGTAATAAGTTCATTCTTATTTATCCACTCTTCTCTTTGGTTATGTTTGTGTCTCAACTGCCAGTGTATTGAATGACAAAGCTCATGAAACAACATTGCTGGTTGATCTCTGCACCAGTTAATGTATTTCGTAGCATTATAAATTTCAACACAACCTTCTTTTTGAGGGTCGTTCCCATTAGCTTGTAACCAAGTTTTCGACCAATGACAACAGCAAGCTGATTCAACTGATTTACCATTGTATTTATAGTCAATGTTAACGTAGATGATTGGGGATGACATGATGGAACTTACAAATTCTGATAAACAGAATATTTTCCTACACTCTTTCAAATCATCAGAAAGGTGATTTTCCAGTCTAGGCTCAAAATCAAATATTCCAGATTCAATGAAGACTTGAAATCCTGAAATCAAAGTTTTTTCATAAGAAACTGCTTGGAATGAAAATACAACAGGTTCATTTCTATTTTCGTCTCCTACTGTACAAATACAATATTCTTTATCAGCTGTGAATGACATCAAAACAAATTTGTCTCTACTTCTTTTGATGATCCAGCTATGAGATACATATGTAGGTTGAATGTAATGTTTGCATGGATTCAAACTAGAATACCAAATTTCCTTATCTCCATTCTTGTCTAGCCAAAATATAGAAACGTTTTCTGGGGTATTATTCACAAAGGTAATGCTTGCAGGATCCATTCAATAATGGTTGATGATATTTCTGAAAATTAAATATGTAATTCGGGGCAAAACGAGCCACTTAAGGGAATTTTGATCCATAAATAGAGGCAAATACATGTGAATACAATTTTTTTTCGTTATATCACTCATATATCAGTAACTTTACACTCCCTAATATATAAAATAATAATATTACATCTCTTTCCAAAAATATCCAGGAAATAAAAAGTTGTGTTACTGGCTCGTTTTGCCACATGTTGGGGCAAAACGAGCCAGGGCAAAAAATCAAAAGTTTTTTTAACAAACAATGTCATAGAGCAAGCAGTTCAGCATTTTATGGCAAAGATATGACCAATACACTACAGATAACACTATTATTATGCTCATTGCACATTTACGAATGGTCCCTCTCAGAATATAGCGAGTTACGAATGGAAATTCACGAGTGTACAAGCCAATCCTGACAATTAAGAAGCTGATTAATTAGATTATAAAGACAGTCTATCTTACAAACACATCTCACAAATAAAATTAGTCTCATGAGAAACAATGGCACATTCTTCATGTAACCATATATCACATTTTTCGCATTTTATCCAAGGTTCGCCTTCCATGGATTCACTCCAAAATTGACCACACATAACACATTCATAATCTTCATTGGAATTTGCTTTAGAACTTTTTCTCTTCTTCTGTTTTTGTTTACTTTGCTTACACTTACGCCCCATCGTTTTGGGAGCAGGCTTTTTTTTTCTAGTGTTTTGAAGTTCGACTAATCGTTTTTTATATGGCGTACCAGTTATTATTTCAGATTCTTCCGATCTTCTTGATTTCGGTTTTTCAATAATTTTAGGAATCTTCAAAATTTTCTCGAAAGAAATTTCTGATGCTGGCGGGCAAACTACTCCAGATGTGGATGAATTTCCACAACTTCCTGATGTTGGTGAAATAACGTTCAACCGAAGTCTTATTTAAACCAAATACACGGTTTAAGGCAACACCTTCAGGTTTTCTCAATGACAAAGTTGGGTGCCTTTTCAAAAAAGCTTCAACAAAATCACGACCAGCCATTTTTTTCTCCATATTGAATGGGTGATTAACGTTTTTTCTGATCACATATTCGAAAACAACTTTCCTCAGTTCATCTATGGTAATACCATAAAATGCCTCATCTAAGTCTTTGATGTATTTGACTAGATCCAACTCTTCTTTCTCGCTTAGCACAGTTCTTCGAGATCCAAGTTTATTTTCGCTTGGCTTATTTAGAGTTAACATTCCATTGACTCTGCGTCGTAATGATTCTTTTGGAACACCATATGATACAGCTGCTTTTCCAAGAGACATGGTTTTTTTCTTTTACAGCATTTATAGCTGCACACATTCCATTCTCATCCCAGTTTGCACGGTTTGTTTTGCGTACATAATTTCTCACCACTAAAAGAAGAAAGATAGGTATTATTGGGAAAATGCTGTAACAGCTTAATAAGCATAATCTCATATATGTAACAGCAACAGTTTAGAAGCTTATTTTGCATGAAGCATCTATAGTTAGCTTAAGCACAAAGCATTTTAAATTACGATAAACAAGTTGGAAAGTGTTATTGATAGTTAGGAAATACTTCTGGCTCGTTTTACCCCCACCTCAGTAGCTCTTGAAAGCATCAAAAGTTTCATAAATAGTAAAAATCTGGTGAAAAAGGACTTCCAGGAGTGAAAAACAGAGTCCTTATACTTAATAACTTAATAAACATTATACCCCAAAACTAGGTGAATAAAGATCTACAGAGGTTTTTCTTAACTCGCATGATTATAAAAATTAGCGGTCAGCAAAAAAAATGGAGGGATACACTTACTTTTTTCAATTTTTCATGCTCTTCTCCAGCTGTCTGACTGTACTTCGCTTTGATTACTTTGATTAAGTTATGCAACTATCCATGGGTACCATATTTACAATCATACTAATCTACCGAACGCAGAACGAGAAGGTTGTATCTACATTGGCTCGTTTTACCCCGTTGGCTCGTTTTACCCCGAATTACAGACATACCTTATACTATAATTTATTTATGCATAAAACAACCATATGTCCACCATAATGTCTAGCATAATCTTTGGAAGACTTTATCTTAAAATTTCAAGTATTAAGTATAATTATTATAAAAAGCATTGTACACATCAAATGAATTGAGTTATTTGTCAATTACACAGCATTCACTAAAAGTTAAGAGCAGAAAATTTATGTAGCTTTTTGCAAACTGGGAAAAACATAAAACTTCTCAAAGATTATTATCTTATTATTATTTGCCATTGTCACACTCAGTTGTTATTGCACCTATTTTCCAGGAGGGGCCACGACTCTGTGCTCCCTGGATGACCTCCTGCAACACCCAATGATCAATGATACAGTATATATATCATCTATCCAATTAAGGGTGTATAGCTCACTTGGTAAGACGGTTGGCTAGTAATAAAGGGAGATAGTTGGTAGTGGTTCAAATCCTGGCACTGTAGAATGCTAATGCGATGTGAACATATAGAATAATAATGTATGCAACAAAAAGGTATATATAATGAGATATATATGTGCATGATGTGATGTAATGAACAAGTGCCTCAAATTACAAAACCACAATCACCTATCAGTCTAGTATGTGCAAGTTCTCTGCCTTAAAATCTGAGGTGTACATTCCTGGTGGAGGCCCACATCAGTGGATAACACTGCCAGTTCCCCCCGGCATCGTTAAAATAAATTCAAATTCAAAAAAAATTTTCTCACATGGCATCGGTAGGCCCTGGCACTGTGGTACATTTACTTATGCATGGTGAATTACACCAAGGGGAGCTGAACCCCAACCTCTCACATGAATTTTGTGAGTTAATAACCACCACCACTAACCACTACACTATTGTACTTGCAATAAGTAACAAGCCCAATGTAGTTTAGACTTAACTTCTGTGCATCGCATCTTTAGCACTCCAAAGTGACACCCCATCCTAATTGTATACAAATTATATTCCCTATGAAACATGAACAGCATAGTTTTAAGGTTCCGTTATTCTAATATGTTTTCTAATAAACAGGAGACAAATTTGTTCACAAAAAATAATGTCATTATAACGATAAACGACAAAACTTTATAACGTTACTGATTAACGATATTATCGATTCAGTTGAAAATGTCATAATATTTTGAGTAATGTAATAATGTTACAGAAGAACCATAAATATAGTTATCTCCTTTGTTCCTTAACACACGTTTATTATCAAAAACTCCTGGACGGTCATGATGCACTGATAATCAAAGCCTGCATGCAGCAAACTCATGAAAGAAGTGAGAAAGAATTGGCACACACTTTCATTACTATTTTCAAACTTTTGCTTCATGAATGCTGCAGAAAATTAAGTGAAAAACGTTTTAATGTGGTTGGCTTTTGTTGAGACTATCACATTCATTATGCTTTATTTATACATGCTGTCATGTCCAACTCAACTGTGTGTGATGTATGTGTGAACATATCGAGAATACCAATAATGTATATATATCTGCTTATCCAAGAGGCCCATCTACTGTTAGCCTGCTTACTTGAGAGAATGTAGTTGGGTCTCCCAGCTTCAGAGGTTTTTAATGATTTCCGAGATTACCCGAAATGTCTGTGTGTGTTGTTGAATGAGAAGCACTTTGTTTACATAGTTTTACCATGTTTATTTAAGCTATAAGATAATACAGAAACCGAAAAGTAGTGTCCCACACAATGTTGTGATTCAGTATTTAAAGATATATTTCTCTCTGCGTCACTCTACCATGATTACAATCAGTTGGAAATTGATATAATACAAAAATATAATAAAAATATAATAATATAATAAATATAATAATTTACTGTTCAATTTTTACTTCATTGTTCAATAAAGAAATGTCTTTTAACTCGCCGACAGGGACTTCATATTTTCGTGATCTTGTTTCTCTTATACATATAATACAAGTTCTTAACAAAGCAAAACATATTTTTCTCTTGACCCATGCCATTGCTTCGGAAAATCTTTGATCGTATTTTTCCGATATCAGTTCGGCAAGACGTGCGTAAAATATTTTACTCTCTCGGCCCATGCCTCCATTTGATGAAAAAATTAACGGGGTGAAAGAACCGTGTTCTTTCTCAATTACACGAACATTGTACTTTCTTTTCTTTTCTCGTTCCATGGATTTGAAAGTAGTGACGATGGACTGGTTTTGGTAACTCTGAGCGAATGGATAGAAAATCCTTACGTCTACAAATGCTCTTTGCAGCCTCTGCCAAAATCCTCTCACACTAACATCAGCTCTTTCTTCATCTTCTCCGTTTCTAAGTACTGGTTCTTTGCAAACGTCTTTGCAGACCGTTGATAATAAATTGGCTGTTACATCCCGCAGTTCGTTGTGGCGTAATGTGATAAAACCACCCACCTTGCATATGAGTGCATGGTCGACACTATATCGTCCACCACATACACATTCATTTGGTAAATTTTGGGGTGTCCAGCCATAGCGTAGATAAACAGCATCGTGGAACTCTCTTTTGGTGAGTTCAAAGTTATCTCGTTTTAATGGGAGAGAGGATAACCATATTGAAGCACCATCAGATTGAGCGATATCGTTTGCTTTTCGTTGTGAATAAGTCATTTTGTCACGAAGCGATGTAAGTAAATCTTGATGGTATTCATTTTTCAGATTGAATTTGTTCTCATTGTTATTGATTTCTTGAATTATGATTTCATTTTGATCCTCTATCATTTTTGATGTTGATCTTGTTATTAATTTTGATGATTGATATTCTATATCAGCAATTTCAGTCACATTGGTTATTCCCAATCTTCCAAGTTTAACCGGAAGACTGAACAATTTTCGCTCCTCATCATTACATGAACGTCCATCGCAAAGTGAAGGGATGAGTTTGTGTCTGATCACATGCTCAACGGGTCTCAATTCTTCACTAATACCTGGCATCGTTCTCATAACATGGTTAAATTTTTGTCGATATCCAGCCGTAAAAGCACAGTAGGCTGAATGAGGATAATGTTTAGCTATTTCGGAAAGCAATGTTAGTTCGTTTACCCAATCCTTTACTTTCTTTGATATTTCATTCCTTCTATATTCCAATGAACCAATTGTAGCACCAAGGTGTTTTTGTCCATTCGGTGTAATATTTATGGACGTTCCTTCAAATATCTTATGTGCCAGTTCTTTTTTCCCTTTCTTTACAACGAGCCATGATTTTTGAGGCTTAGGATAGTATCCAGCTTGTGGACCAATATCTTTTAGTCTTTTCCACCATGCTAGCAAACCTTCTAGTTTGCCAAGAGATCCCAAATCATCAGCATATGCTCCTTGTTTCGTATCTTTTGAAGAAATGGACTCAAGCAGTGGTGCAAGTCCTAGAGCATACATTGGCATTGGCATTGGCATACATAGAGCATACATCACAATGTTGTGATACGTGCAATGTTCTCCATATAAAGCGTGGTTCACACTATGGGCTAACGGTGCGATAACCACATTGCGCATATTTCGTTAGCCGATTTTTGCGGGCCAAGGAAAAAGATAAGCAGGTACTTTTACGTTCACACTATGGGATAAGAAGATAGCTCATCATGCGCAATTGGTTATCGCACCATTCTGTAAAAAGGTGTGGTAATTAAAAACTGAAAATTTTCCTGTTCTGTCCGCGGAAAATTTTCCTGTCCGTTCCTGTCCGCGGAAAATTTTCTTGAAGTGGAAAACCGCCTTAAATCAGAAAACTATAGCCTCGCCTAACATTGCGCGTTTCTGTCCAACTTTGCACTCCCGGTTTCGCACAGAGTAAGCGAGGCGAAGCGAGATGGGAAATCTTGTTCCATGTGCTCTTCGATCTATATGCTAACACGTGTTTCACGATTATGGGTTCGTATCCAGATAGCGCAAAATCTCAATTTAGAATATGGGTAAATATTTTTTTTTCTTTTGATAGGTGGCATCCGATTCTAAAGGGCGAGACCCAGTTAAATGTCTTTACGTGAGCCTTAAAGAATCTAAATTTCTTATCACAAAGATGTTGAATAAGTTATAACAATATTTAGCTTTACAGAATCCCAATTTCAGAATAACAAAAATGTGTCCAGCTTTATCTGTCTGCAGGAAAAACAAAACGGTCTGTTGGTCTCACTTATTCCAAAACACCGGGAGAACATTGTTCATTTCAGTCCAACATTGCACGTTTGCCCAACATTTGTTGGAACAGTTGCACATAGTTGCCGCCCCACCTCGAACCCAGGGCTTCTTGCCTTGGACGCATTATATTCAGCAGCAGCTCAACTTTGACTTCGTAAAAACTGATGCACGTGATATGTCTGTTTACAACGATGTCACATCACGCCAGAACCAAAACTTGCGGAACCCCAAGTAAGCGTCAATTATCCATGGTACCAACCTCGTTTTCAGGCTTTTCTTCTTTTACTTTCCATAATACCTTATATCGGTAAAAAAATCGATGTTAAAAATAATCGGCATAAAATTTGGTAGGTGAAAAATTTAGTCACTTTTTGCCGACTTTTTTTTTTTTTTTACCGATTAGCAGCTTTTCGGAGAGCGAACGCAAAGCCAGAATAGTACGAGGCCAAAGCAGTACATATGTAGAGCATATGTAGAGCATATACAACAAAATTCGTTTATATATACATAATTTTTTCCTCTCTCGCTCGGTGCTCCCGACGAGCTACAAAATTTAAATTTCAGTCCAGTATACTTACTTTGACTGCAACGTCAAGAGGAATATCGTTCTTGTTCACATCCACAAACTGTTGCGATATCTTCCTTTCTTCTCTCAGTGCACTCACTGCCGTACGAATCAATGTAAATGAAATCTTACGTCGAAGCCATGCTATCGTTTCACCTTTTAGTTGTTCGTGTTTTTTTTTGCAATCTTTGCTGCCAGTTTGCTTATAAAAATCGATGCTTCTCGAGCCATCCCTCCACTTACGCTGACGATCAAAGGAGTAATCGTTCCATGATCAACCATCATGATTCTCTGATTGTATTTCCGTTTCTTATCTTTCTCCAATGCAGTAAATGTTGACGAAATGGATTTGCTTAGATACGTCTGAGCTGTTAGGTTCATGAACCTTTACGTCAAAGAATGCTCTTCTGTAACTTTGCCAAAATCCACGGGCGCTTATGTCTGCTCTTGCTTCGTCGGCTTTGACTGCTGAAGCTTTGAGATCTTTCGCGTCTCCCGTAATGTCAAGAAGTGGTGGTTCTACGTTGATGTCATTGCAGCATTCACCGAGTAAATTTGCAAGAAGATCTTGTAGGTTGTTGTGGGGACAACTGACGTAGCCTCCAAGATGGTAGCAATTTAAGGCATGCTGCAGTGAGAATTTCGCTTTACATGCGCAGTACTGTGGAACATGCTGTAGTTCCCAATTGTAGCCATAGGTAGATAAGATCGAAAAATTCTTGCTTGTTCAGGGCATATTGTTCTTCTTTTAACGGCAGAGTCTAGTGCCAGATTGAGGAGCCTTCAAGACGTGTAACTTCCTTTGCCTTTGCTTCTAATTGATTCATGGTTTCACGTATTTGATTTAACTTTCTAATTTGATATTCGCAAGAACTTCCTTCGATCGTGAATCATTTACCATAAATTCGTTTTGGGCCATGATGTTTTTAGTTTGCAGCTGACAAATCTTGGAAGAGCTTGAAAATTCTCTTTCTGCAATCTCTGTCACATTGATGATACTCCCAGTCCTCCCAGTTTGGTTGGAAGCGAGAATAGTTGTCTTTCGACATGCTGCAGTGACGACCATTGAATAAAGCTGGCATAAACAAATTTCGGATGACATCCTCAACTGGCTGAAGAAGATTTGAGAAGTCTTTAAGCGTTTTGATGTAGTAATTAAATCTGTGCTGATAACCAGCAGTGAACGCTATATATGCTGCTTGTGGATATGTTCTGGCGATGTTAACCCATTTGGCGACAAGAGAATTGGTTTATTTTTCTTTGTACATTGTAGAGCCAATCGAAGCTCCGAGATGCTTTCTTCCCTCGCTTGTGATATTCAGCTCACAATTTTCAAAAATGCGTTCAGCTTTTTTCAGATGTTTTTCTTTAACAATAAGCCAAGACTTGGTTTCATTCGGAAAATATGCTATTTTTGGTCCCAAACTCTTCAGTTGTTTCCACCAAATATTGATTTGTGAGATTGTGAGATTTTTGCTAGATCATCAGCAAATGCTTCATGTTTAATTTTGTCGGTTTCAGATGATAATTTTAAAGATGACATTAGAGGCGTTGAGTTCAATCCGTAGATGGCCATTGAAATAGGATCGCCTTGAGTCGTTGACAACAGTTCACCTCCACCAATTATGAGCAGGCGGATGGTTTGTTGGTTGTGAATCTGCTGTTCACGCAATGAGAGAGATCTACGAAAATGACGACACAGAGGCGATTCTTCTGGTGACGCCTCAAATGCATTCAACAACATGATGAACAGACAAGTGATGATACACAACACCTTTATCATCTGCCCTACACTTGCCATGTTTGCGTCAAACAGCAGATTCATAACCACTTTGTTGATCAGCACAAAGTTGCAGACCGCCTGCTGCCTCCATAACGTCGTTTTTTAGGTGGCTCATGATTGTTTTGTCGACAATCCTTCGCAGGACTTCCCTTATAGCGATAGATCTCACACCAGGATACTTGTCGAGTGGTATCTGAGTGGAAGCGACAAAGCTTTCCATGTTTTTTTTCGCTTCTTTCTGCACATGATTCTGTACACATTATCTTGGCCATGGTTGCTATGGCGTTCGCAAGATCCATACTATACGAACCATATGCCTTTGATAATAGCATTCTCCTCCAAGCGTTAGCATCCATTTGTGATGGTCCAACTACTCCCCTTGTTCTCACAGAAGCTTTTTGAATACTATTTCCGTCTATGTTATCGAACGTTGATGGATGAACGAATGCTCTAGGACCTTGTAATATTAGCTCGTCAAACTTTTCAAGTGGCTCTGGATGTTTTTCCATCAGCGATTCCATAACTATTTCATTCATTAGCGAAACACAGGAAGTGCGTTCATTCGAAAGGGAGTGCAAAGTGCCGAATTGATTTTTCCTTGGATCATCATATTGTTAAAACATTTGGCTATTGATTCATCTGTCACATTATGGCTCTGAACGAAGCGGTTTTGGATAGCTCTGCATTCTAAAATGATGCCATTGAAATCTCCATCAATCCACTTTGTCAGCCTCCTTGATAAGCATTCGGAGTGTTATTTCGATTTTGATGCTTTCCTCGGTTTTTGCATCAAAGACGTTTTTGCGCCATTTAGTGACTTCATTATACAATGCTTCAGCAATTTGCTCTAGGTCCTCAATCGGATGAGGTCCCCATACAGTACCGTTGACCTGTTTAGTTTTTATTTCATTTGCTGAGTCGGAGAGATTTTCTTTTGTTTTGCTTTTATTTTGGTGGTTTGTTTTGGAACAATAACATAATTCGCATGAAAAATTAGTTTGAGCTATAGCTATACAACATATCATGAGTTACCGACCTTTTTGTTAGAACCGATTCTGCCATTATATGTTGGGTGTACTGTAGTAGAATATAATGACCCCTTAGAATATTTTCACCCCCCGTGGTTTACGCTTTTTTAGGTTTTCTTTGTTATTGTTAAGGTTAGTCATAAGCGTATAGTACAACTTATAACTAAAGCTTGGTTTCCAATAAAATTATTTTTGTTGCACAACGGTTGTGCAACCGTTTTTCAGAACTTTTGCGCAACAAGCCTGAATGTTGTGCAACAAAAGATATGTTGTACAACACCTGTTGCAGAGATAGAAAAAAATCTATCTCTGCAACAATTTCCTACACTTGTTGCACAACAAAGTGCTGCAAAACGGTTGTGCAACCGTTTTTCAGAACAAAAGATATGTTGTACAACACCTGTTGCAGAGATAGAATAAAATCTATCTCTGCAACAATTTCCTACACTTGTTGCACAACAAAGTGCTGCAAAACGGTTGCGCAACAAAAATAATTTTATTGGAAACCAAGCTTTACGTTCAAGTTAAAGCTTGGTTTCCAATAAAGAAATTTTATTGTGCGATCGTCGCACTACAGTCCCACGACGTAATGGAAACACTTGTCGTGCAACATGTTGCACAACAATGTCGCAGAGATTTTACAAAAAAATTCTATCTTCACGACAGTCGTGCTACAGTTGCAATAGCAAATGCTTAAACCTGTTGGGTGACATTCGTAGATATTGATAAAAAAACCTCACGATCATGAAATCTGAGTTCGGATACTAAAGTGTGGTATGCTCCTTGTTACTGAACAACCTTTAAACAGTCTGCAAACCCAGAAAGAGTGCTTTCTCTTTCTCTGCATATCTCTTCTAACATGGATTAAAATTATTTTTTTTACCTCCATGGTTTTAAGAAGCTTAAAAGCTTAAAAACGTTGCACAAAGAGACAGCTGACAAGTTAACAGCAAATGCTTGTCTAATTTGAAATAATATTTTGAATTTCTCTCCAATCATTTGTAAACAAACCACGCGACATCGTGTAATGGAAACAAAACTGTCGTGCAACAAAAAGTCATGCGACAAGTCGCACAACATTTGTTGCACGACGATCGCAAGATAATTTTTTGTTATTGGAAACCAAGCTTAAGTACAACTTAAGTCTAAAGGATACATTAAAGGGCGAGCGCTGTGATAACTTGGTGTGCATCAAATCAGAAAATTCGGTGATCAAGGAATAGACTTATCGCTTTGTTAATCCCTCTGCGGTATGGAAATAATAAGTCCATATTATTAAGTAACAAGAGCCATATGGCACAAAACGGTAGCAGCATTTCAACTCGCAATGTACAAAAATAAAAAGATTCTAAATTAATTAGTCTGAAAGCCCCATGAAGGTTTGTCGAACTTTGTTTATCTCTTAGGCTTAAATTAAGGCAATTTTCATTTGAAAAAGTGTAAACAGGGCTTAACTAAAACCACCAGAAAACTATTTGATACAAACAAAAGAAATACAGTCGACGCTCGTTATCTCGAACTCTCACGGGACCGACGAAAAAGTTCGACATAGCGAATGTTCGAGATATCGAGTGTTCGAGATAATGGATGCAAGTGATGTGAAAGTTCGAGATAGTGAAAGTTTTGAAATCGAGAAAAAAAAAATCAAAATCAATTACTTTTCCGCGACTTCTTTATTGGAGGTGCCCTTTTCAAGGTCTTTTAATGCTTGGCATTTTTCGGCTAATGTTTTGACAGCCAATTTTCTTTTTACTGCCATATTGACAGAAAGACAATACCAAAATAAACCTTGTTCTTAGCATTCTACATCCCGAACTTTTAAAATGGAATGTTTTTCGTTCGAATATTTTGCAAAGATGCGAACAAACGTTCGAGATAACGAGTGAAAAACAATTCAAGGGACCAAATAATTGGTTCGAGATAGTGAAAGTTCGAGATAACGGAGTTCGAGATAACGAACGTATTTTAGCCTAGAGTTGATTGAAAAGTTCAAGGGACCGACGAAAAAGTTCGAGACAGCGAAAGTTCGAGATAACGAGTATTCGAGATAACGAGCGTCGACTGTATGCACAATACACGAAACTATGTTTTTTTTATATCAGAGTTTTTTTTATAAACAGAAAGCTGTAAGACCGAAAAGAAAAAAAAACAAACGTCTTCTAAAAATATAAGAAACGAAGTAAAACCGTTTCAAACTTTAATCCAAGACATTTTTGTAGACAAGCAAACCAAATACACACGTACAAAATATAAAAAAATGTAAAATGCTTTTAAAAGGGTTAAGTTCGATGAATTTTCATGAATCTTTGTAACTGCAAGAAGAAGAGCGCTTCGAACTTCGAAGCACAAGACGTTCCAAAACCAAAGCTTCAGTTTATTTTAACTGTGTTTCAAATTAGGTGCAACTAAAGTTCCCCACCGTGTTTTTAATAGGAAAATGTTTATTGAATGGCGAATCTATGGTTGGTAAAATACTAAAAGAACGTATAAAGAATGTTTTGATAGTTATAAAAATTATTAGCCTCCGTTCTTTAGTTGCAATTTACGCAGTTTCGGAAGCGACATTGGTAAGCTGCACAGGCTAAACTGCCATTTCGGTCGGTAGTAGTAGTAGGAGGAGGAGGAGGAGTCCAAGATATATATAACAAATAAAATGAAAAGTTTTGAGCTTTTAAAACAGATTTTCAGAGTGAACAAAAAGCTTCCAGATTTAACTCTTTTAACAAAACAAAACAGTGCACGAGTAAAACTTGTTGTAAAATATCGAAAGTGTTTTACTCAATAACTATAATCATGCTAATAAACATCTTATTAGAACGGAGGATCTTCTTGTTAGAACGGAAGATCTTCTTGTTAGAACGGAGGATCTTCTTATTAGAACGGAAGATCTTCTTGTTAGAACGGAGGATCTTCTTGGGTGCAACTGCTCACAAGAAATTAAATAGCAGAGACTCTTGAGCATTTCATTTCAAGTTTCAAAAACGGAAACAAGTTTACCTGACGAGAATTTTAAATTTTTAATTGTCACAAAGAATATATAAAATACACAAAGAATATATAAAACACACAAGAATATCAGCACATCACACGTAGTTGCCATGCCAACAATATCTTCAGTAATATGTTTCTTGTTCAACCCATCCTGCACAAAGACAAGAAATAAAGAAAATGTTTGAGAATTACAGGTCATCAATTCATTTACGTTAAAATAAGTTGGTTCAAAACATTTAAGCATCTTTCACCTATTACCAGTTTAGGAATTTCAAAGTGTGAACAGGACTTTACCTCCTGGATTTCTTCGTAGTAAGTATCTGCGGCATTCATCGTAAATGAAAATGGTCAAACTAAACGGGAGACCACAAAACCACCAGGATATATTAAGTGGACGCAGTCTTAACGCGATGTTTAAACCAGGTGTATATGACAAGAAGATGGCCAAGGCTGTCTCAAACAGCAAACCAAAGTTCAACATGTAATTTCTGAAAGAAAAAAACATTCAATTACAATACCGAAAGCTCAGAGTCTAATGATATGAAGGGATTTGAGCCTAGGTTGGTTAAAATGTCAAGTTGTAGGTAGCTCGACAGGAAAATTCACAAAATCGGAATTATGGTTACATGAGAGAAGCTGTCTCGCGTGGCTAGCCTCACTCAGTTGTTACTGCATCTGCTTTCCAGGAGGGGCCACGGCTTAGGTTGGAGGCTCCGAAGTATTTGACACTCTTATGAGTGACACAAACCCAATCAAGGCCCTGTGCTCTTCTAGATGACCTCCTGCAACCCCCGATGTATCATCTACCCAATTTCCCTCACATGGCATGGGTCGACCGGCGCTATAGTACATGGCGCTTGTTGAATCGCCGCCAAGGGTAATTGAACCCCGATCTCCCGCATGTGATACGAGAGTGATAACCACTATACTACGGCGCCACTATGCTATTCTGCTATTTCTTGTTGGCTCATTTTTCCCATGAAAATTGTTGGCTCAAAATTTGATACTTTAGAAATAAAAACAAAAACAAAACAAGCATATATTACGTCATTCCTTGCTGGAGGACTGATAGTTTTCTTGTTTTGCAGATGATCAAGTCTGCCCACTGCACGATGACAATGGTTGTAAAGAAGGCTGTATGACACGTCAATTCTAACTCCTTACGCTGGATGTATGTCCATTCGCTGCCGTACGAATCTGGAACAGCATTGTTGGTTTTGTCGTCCCACTTTTCACGTAAGTTGATCAAATAACCGGGCAAAAATCCGTTCTCCGCCATGATGACGAAATATGTGAAAAATCCAGCAGCGGCCTAAAACAACAAGTTCTTAGCAACAAGCCTTGGTAACAAACAAAAGTTTCTTTGGAACTTTCAATAGATACGAACTGGGTTGCAAATTAAGATCAAGTTTCAAAATTTCAAAATTTTGCACAGACAACCCAATCGAGACTGGAAGCCAACCTGAAGCATTCCGATCTGTCCATACGATAACGAGATCAGTCGTTCATTCACCAGTTTGTCGTATAACGGGTCACGTGGTTTTCGTTTCATGATATCACTCTCAGCTTTTTCATAAGCCAACGAAATGGCTGGTAACATGTCCGTACCAAGATCGATACACAGAATGGTAATAGTACCAAGCGGGAGCGGAATGCTCAATAAGATGAACATTAAAAATGGCGAAATTTCTGGAATGTTACTAGTCAATGTGTACGCGATCGATTTTTTGAGATTATCGAAGATGAGGCGTCCCTCCTCCACGCCTGTTACGATTGATGCAAAATTATCGTCTAATAAAATCATATCTGCTGCTTGCTTGGACACATCAGAACCTGTAATTCCCATGGCAACGCCTAAAACATGAAAGACGGCAAAATAAAGTGACGTCATGGCTTCCATGTGAACTGTTCAGCTGTACTTCAAATGTCATGTAATGAGATCTCTAAATCTGCGTTGGGCAAATCATATTACGGTATTCGTTTGATAATGGAGGACTCATAGATGTTAATTTCTGATTTTAAACTGCAATGAAACAATACCAATATCCGCCTTTTTCAGAGCAGGTGAGTCATTAACGCCATCTCCAGTAACAGCAACAATTGCGCCCAATCTTTGACACCCTTCCACAATGATGAGCTTTTGTTGTGGTGAAGTTCGAGCGAAGACAATCTCAGAATGAGTTGACAGAATTTCATCCAGAACATCACTTTTCATGTCCTACACAAACAAGTAAAATATTTGACTTGATAATTCAACCACAATTAAGGTTGGATACACTGACTCTTTTGAGGACAAGGCAAATGCATCCATTTGGGTATATACTTAATTCCCTCAATTCAAATGTATGAAAGGTGCAATGAAACTCTCATCAATTTTTTTACATTTCACCACTACAGTATGTTGTTCAAGCGCTCAATAATGCTATGACAAATCAGAAATATTTTATTGTTGATGAAAAATTTTTGTCATCGAGTCAAAGATGACGTTGATCTCACTTTCAACTGCCCGCCATGAACAACACATGCATTCGCGTCTTTTCGATTGACTCGTTCAAGTGGGATGTTTAAACGTTGAGCGATATCTTCAATGGTCTCGTTTCCTTCAGATATAATCCCCACTCCCTTGGCAATAGCCTTGGCTGTGATTGGATGATCGCCAGTTACCATGATAACCTTGATACCTGCACGAAAAAAAATCATTAAAGTATAAAGAAGAGAGGATTTTCTGAAGATATTTTCTCGACGTTACATAGGAGAATGAGGGGCACTGCAATACGTGAGATCCAAGTTAACTTGTGTAACTGAAGCAACAAGTAAACAAAGAATGAGAACGAGCTCGATGAAACAGAACAGAACAAACAAGAAGACGGAAAACGAAAAAATTTCTAACCGGCGCTTCGACACTTGCTGACGGCGTCGGGCACGGCGGCTCTTGGCGGATCAATCATTGACATCAAGCCGACAAAACACAAGCCAGTGAGCGGAAAATTTTGAGGCTCATCTACGCAGAACTCATAACCGCGCGGAAATTGATCTTCAGGCAAGAAGTAATGACAAAAGCCGAGCACCCTTTCACCAAGACCTCCTAACTCCAAATACGCGGTCTCAAATTTCTCTTTCATTTCGGCATCTAGCGGATATTCTTTTCCGTTAAGAAGTATGGTTGAGCAGCGGTCTAGAATGCGTTCGGGAGCGCCTTTCATTACCAGCAAGTAGCGTGGGTCATTTTCTAGCTCGTGTATGGACAGCTGATACTTGTTCGTAGAATTAAAAGGAATTTCAGCAATCTGATAAGAAGCGAAGGAAAAACAAAACTAGTGAATTAAGTTAGAAGTTTAATGGACTTTGTTTAACTTTATGCAGTCATCATCTTATAAAAGTGATAAAGATTGGGACGTCATTGCACGCAACATTACGTTGCCAAGCAACCTGACTGTTTGAAGGAAAGTTTACCTTTAAGTTATTTTTTCGGATCGTCTCAACACTACCGCAAGATACTTCAATAAATTTTAAGATGGCTGTCTCCGAAGCATCTCCTGTACACTCTCTCTTCAAAATTGGAACATTTCTTTGCTCGCCATTAAATTCTGCTCGATTGCATAAAGCTCCCACCCTCGCTAATGCTTTCCACGTTTCTGAACCTTTATCATGAGAGATTCCTGTTTGATCCTCTGTCGTATCTGCTTCCACGATATTATCATCGAACCACATGTGTGCTAGTAATAGTAAAAAAACAAATTCAAGCACACCTTGTACCCAGGACCATTTGGTTTTATTATGGCAGCGGAAAGGACTAAGGAGACCGTTTTGTCATTCTTGTTTTTATGAGATTGTAGTACTCAAAGAAAACATTTTGTTTACCAACTGTCATTCGGTTTTGAGTTAATGTCCCGGTTTTATCGGAACAAATGACGGATGTGCTACCCAGGGTTTCAACTGCTTCGAGATGTTTCACAAGACAGTTTTTAGCCGCCATCTTCTTTGCAGTTAAGGTCAAGCATACCTAACATTAAAAAAAGATGTTTGTTGACTACAAGGTCAAGCATACCTAACATTAAAAAAAAAATGTTTGTTGACTATAAGCAATCTGTTAAGTATAATTTATTTAACCAACAAGATTCATCGCCATTAAATTTCTCAATGAAGTACATATTTTAATAAGATTACAGGATTCTGAAAGGCTACCTTTTTCTCCATGTGAAAGGCTTAAAAACTCGAGACGAATTCATTACTCACTGTAACAGTTGCGAGCAGACCTTCTGGAACATTTGCTACGATGATTCCAATCAAGAATATAACAGCTTCTAACCAGTGGTACTTCATAGACAGCGAGATGATTAAAAATGTCACTCCAAGGAAAACCGCTACACCAGTAATTATGTGGATAAAATGCTCAATTTCCATGGCGATTGGGGTTTTCCCTGTTCCTAATCCCGAAGCTAAGTTAGCTATTCTACCCATTACGGTGTTATCACCAACTTGAACTACAATGCCAACTGCTGTTCCTTCCACGGCATTGGTCGAAAAGAAGGCTAGGTTGCGGGTCTCCAAAGGATTTTCGTGTGTGCATTCTGAACCACGTGATTGAGGTTCGGATTCACCAGTCAAAGAAGAATTATCCACCTGTAAAATGATGTCATAGAAACGTTTGAAATTTCGACCCTAGGCAGTATCCATCTTTAAGGGAGGTATACACGTAAAGATTCTTGAAAAATTTCTTTTAAGCTTTTGTTTGACGCACGCTTCACATTCCCACCTGTTGTAATTTGAATAGAAAAGTCGAAAAAATCAAATCGACTTGATTTTCCATCAATTTTTTGGTCATGAATAATTAATGATTGATTTACAATGCATTTCTAAAGCCTGAAAATACCTGGTTAAAACAAAAATCTTTACGTGTATACCCCCCTTTAAAGTAGGAAGAATGTTTTACCTTTAAACTTCTCGATTCCACAACTCTCAAATCTGCCGGTATACGATCACCAGATTTTACGAAAACGACATCACCCACCACGCATTTGTCTGCAGGAATTGATTGCTTTGTTCCGTTTCGCAAAACTATCGCTTCTTGTGGAACTAATTTCTTGAAACTTTCCATGATTTTCGAACTTTTTGCTTCCTATTAAAGTTACATTATTTTATTATAAAAATTGCTTTATGTTTTGGTCGAAAAGCACATTATTTCTTGGTAAGGATGTGTCTTCGATTTCGCGAGGAATTCCCAATTCCAGCTCTACCAAAATTAACCGATGTTTTAATGTTGTAATTTTAATGAACAAAGCTTCAGAAAAACATCTTTTTCAATCTTAATTCTATGATACTAGAATGCTTTCTCTCATATTCCTGATTTTTAAAGGATTCACTTTCACTTTCACAAATTCCAAGAACGTTTCGGTTACCTGGTAATATGAGAAGATACCGGTTATAACCACTACGGTGGCCAGCACAATACCGAGATACAATTCGTCCCGCCCTGGCTCCTCTTCATTGATGGTTCTTATGCCGTACGCAAAAAAACATAAGACTGCACCAATCCATAAAAGCATGGCAAAACCACCAAACAAACTTTTCAAAAACTTCACCCATTCGGGTGTAGTTTTGGGCGGCGTAAGGGCGTTTGGACCGTCACGAGCCAAATTACGGGCGGCTATAGCGTCAGTCAAGCCCTAAATGTAACCATAATGGTTTTTAAAGATTTGCTAAAATATACATTAAAGATTCCTTGTAGTTTTGATGATGGCACCCACCGTTGATATTGTCGTTTCGAACCTGGTCATGAGTTCATCCAAGGGGATGCTATGTTGGTCCTGAAACATCAACGATGACAAACATGATATTCTCCTGGATCATGACCCAAACTGAAATGTTCATGACATAAAGAGGTTTTGGGCAGGCTATTTGATGTTTAAATGTTTTGTTTTTTATGTTTCGCAACTGAAACTATTGCATAGGTCTTTTTAATCTAATCGTAAACAAATAAATGGATGAAGAATTTCTTGTTAGTGAAAAGAAAAGTATTTTTACCATCTCCAACTCTTTCTTCAGATCATCCAACTTTTCCTTTCCTTTCTAAGATTTGTAAACAGATAAATAAATGAAAACATAGTTACTGGAAATTATGGAAATGATTTTCCATATTGTTTGGGATTCAAATACAGGTCAAAAGGAAAGTGTGTAGCTAGTGCCTTCTTTCATGGATGTATATGACAGAAAAGTATTTGCACAATACTATGGATCTAGGAGTGACATCTGACAACGGTTTTGAAGTTCTTGAGAGCCCAAAAAATGGGAAACTGAAAAACAGGTTTACCTTTGCCACCATGTTGCCTTGTTGTTGAGCAGCGCACACCAAGGTTATGTTAAGTAATGAGAATATTTCAAATAAACAAAACTAATACAAGTAACGTATATTTGAAATCTTTTGAAATCTGTTAAACCCGTTCAAGGGTTGGGTTTAGCCTTCTTAAGATGTTCACACACAAAAACATAAGAAAGAAAAACCGTGTGTTCAACAACATATCTTCTCATGCAGATTTCCTTGCTTGATGCGCTTGATTTGAAACACCCGTTTTGTTCAATGTAAGCAGGTGAAAATTGATAAAAACTTCGAAAATCTTCATTTTGTTACTTCGATGAAAATAACTGCTGTTATCTGAAGAAATCTTAATGGGAGAAATTTTTGCTGATTTTGCAGATTTTATCTCAACCTCAAAAAAAGTTTCGAAAAGAAAATTCTGAAAACTATTTCATCAATGGACTGGGTTCTATTAATCAAAATTTTCACCGTTGCGTTAATAGGAGGGAATTTGGAAATATAAAAGATCGGTTTTCTTTACTTAGGTCAGATGTGTTTTACCAACAAGTTATATACAAACAAGCTTGCTAAACTTGAAACTAGTGTCCTTGTATTAATTTTTGATACGATTACAACAAATGAGAATATCTTGCTTTTAAGAATATTTTGACATCTACTGATTACACGGTAAAAGAAGAGCTTAGCTGAATTTTGAATCTGCAGTGACTTCACAATACCTTTTTAACTGGAAGCCATTTTTAAGATGCCTCAGATTAAAACGATACATCTGTACAACAACGTTTTGGTTTTTGAGAGAAACCAGTGAAAAAGGTTATAGTACTGGCAGTTTTTTTATTTTTTGGAAATTTTAGTACTGAAAATTTCTTATTGGTTCTGAAAGAACACTCATTCAAGAAGACTCATTCATGTCGCATATAAAAATTAAAAGATAACGACATTCCATGTCTTGTCAATCGAACGTTATTCAATAACAAAAGCGTATATACAACAAAGTTCATGAAAAAGATATTTAGAAGCTTCTATTACTTCTTATTTTTCTGAAACATAAAACAATCCAGTACTCAAAGTTTCTTTTTTTGGAAGCTTAACAAATACGAGTATTACATTACATGTCATGTAGTTGTAAAAGTATTGGATTGAAACTAAAATTACTGAGAAGGTTTTTCTCACGAATGCACCATCTTGTCTGTTAATGGACGCATCTTTCATAGCCAGGATTTTCAACTCTTCATTTCGTATCCTTCTAAATTTAACAGCACCAATTCGAATTCTTCCTTGCCCTAAAGCAGAGCAGTTGGTAGTTTCTGCCATCACTACGAATTTTGGGAATGGGAAAAAACTCTAAACTTAATACTATGATGGCAAATACATTGGTTATTGTTAATTTAGTCTGTATTAGTCTAACGTTGTTACCTTGGTATGGTAAATTAACAAAATTATGACGTATAATAATATGAAGTAGGTATTTTTTGTTGATATCAAAAATATTTCATAAAAAGTAAATAAATAAATAAATATTTAACTAACTAACTAAATTAATTCATACCTCCTCGTGACTGATGATGTTGAAACTAATATGATATGATACTAAATGTTTAATAAATAACTTGCAAAAATCAACTTGCAGTTTGTAAAAAACAATGCGGTTATTAATTATTTTCTTTCCACCTATAAATAAATTCGTAAAAATAATCATTTTTTTCTACAGTATCCCATGAGAGAACAAATTTGGTTCACTTTTTCTTTCTGATCGTAAGACCTGTTTTACACTTTATATGTTATCGGCGGTTGCTGCACGCTCTGTTATTTAGCGTTTCGTTACCCAAGTGTTTGTTAAGTTTCTTAAATCTGAGGAACTTCTGACAGACAGATGCTAATACCTTCTTTCCACAGAAAAAAAATGAAATAAAACGTACAATATGATGCAGTTTTGAAAAAGTTTCTTAGCCTGCAAGTAGTCAGTAATATCTTGAATTAATCACAAAGTTTAAAGTAGAAAGTTTTTTGGAAAAAAATACATATATGCATTGCGCATTCCTCTGAATTTACGACGTCATTCAGATTTTGCTGTCGTAAATCTGCCGTAAATAATCAAAATTACGACGGTAAAATTTTGCCGACAGTGTTTTTTGAATGCAAATATTTTCTTTTTCTTTGACAACTGATGCCACAGGAAAACCCAAGAGAAGCTGGCGAGACTTAAACAATCACCAGTTATATCTAACATATGAGTGATTTTGGCAATTCCCCTGATATCTTCTCTTTATTCTTTCCATATTAGAATATTTGTTTACGTCACGTATTCGATCAGAATATTTGTTTACGTCACGTATTCGATTTAAGACAAACAAATTTTCCTTAAAAAAAAAAAAAAATTTTATTGTAAGCAACGATACGCACGTAATGCCAAATAGAAAGCCTTTCCGCAGGAATGTGTATTATATATAAAGTATTATAAAGTCAGTTTGGGTTTGGTTTTTGGATGGATTTTTTTTCTCGATAAGTTCATATTCTATTCAAGTCAGTTTGGGTTTTGTTTTACATCCAGATTGTCTTGTGATTTTTCTACTCGTTTGCCGTGAAATTAGTAAAGAAACCTTTAACGTGTAGGTTCATGGCAAATCATAAGCAGTTTATAACTTTAAATCTTGTAATTTCTTGTTTCAGATAACGCTATTGATTTTTAAAGTATTTAGTTTCTGTTTTATTACCCATTATTCTATACCAATATTTTTACTGGAATAAACCAATCAAGTTTTGTCGTTGTTAACATCTTACATGCACGCAATTTTCAAACGGCATTTTTTTATGGCAGTCTTTTTTCCTGTCATCCAAACAAACAAAACTGACCAAAATATCCCCTGCTGTTTTTTTTATTCCCACGAGGAAGAAAAGAACACCAAGGGAAATATTGTCGTGCATTGAAACCATTTCACTATCTATATACTTGGTCCAGTTACGTGCAAACCTGTGTCTCTCCTACAGCCAGTTTTTAAGTTCTTTATTCAGCTTAATCGTCTCATCCGAACATGAAATTTGAAAGTAAACTCGACTACAAGTGACGCAAATGTGGGACAAGAAGAACAACAACCCGTCAATCCAGAACACGAACACTGTTCTTTCGAACACCATGCTCAACGATGTATCAAATAACACTTTGTTTTTTTGTTTTCCATTCATTTGACAAATTTAATTAACCAATCAAAAACGAGACAATGAGATTATTTTTAGCAGTCTAGACACAGTATATAAAACTAAAGCACGAACGGTTACATAAAACTTATTCATTGCATGGTATTGAAAAGATAAAAAGGTTACAAGAACACTGCGTAAACGGTAATAATATTTTAATAAGATAATTTGCTATCTGAAAACAAAGAAGTGTCATTTTGACCACGAAGAAGACACATACCATCGAGGGCGGAATGTTTCGTGAATGAAGTAATCTTCTGTATGGTTACCGTTTTTATGTTTTTAAAACTGATTTTTGAAAAACAAAATGTTTCAAAGAAATGTTCTTTCCAAATGTGTATTTCGAACTATTTTTTGTTTTTATATTTTTTTTAATTTTTTAATCCCTCGTGTGTATGTTTTGAGATTACTACTTTCACGCAGATGAAGCACTATCCTCAATCACTTGCAAATTCCTGTGGGCTTCCACCATGTACAGAAACGTACTTTTGCAACCTATCCACCCGCATGACTCCTCAAGTGGTGAAGCAGCCGGTACATATACCACCATTTACCTATAATCCTCGGCAAATGATGCCTTCTGTTCCGATCCAGCAGTTTTTAACCCCAAATCAAATGATAAACAATAGAATGTTATTTCCTACGCACTACCCTGTGACACAGTTTGATAATACAACGACACAGCCGCAACTGAGACCCGCTGCCGCTTACAACCCTACCTGTCACGACCTGACAACCTTTCCTTTCAAAAAAATGTCATCACCACCGCACATGAATTCAGAAGACAGTCCTGTCATAATCACGAAATTGCAACCTACTACGTCATGCAATGGGACAAGCCAGACATTCGCCACATATTATCCGCACAAAATTTTCGTTGGATCAATTTCAAGACTGGTACGTATCAAGATTTTATTTTTAAAGTCTTGTTTTGTTCATAATCACGACAACTGTTGTTTTCTGTACAGCAGTATTCCATTAGACGGAATATTGCGATGACAGTGAGGTTATTGTTTATTAAGAAATTCGACTGGAAGTATTTGATTCTGTAGTATGGTAGTAAAAAACAATGATCGCTCCAACTATTCCGTGGCAAATGGGCTTATATGAAAACCCGTTTCATTTCATTTGTTTACGGACTGTGACTGAATATATTACACTTAACATCAGTTATGTTGTTATCACTTGTGTGTTTATGTATTTTGCAGACTACACCATCCCAATTAGCCTGTTTCTTCAGAAGATTTGGCGTCGTCATCGAGGCTAAAGTAGTGCTGGATGATGCTGGAAACTCGAAAGGGTATGTTATGTATTTTTACTGACGTCGAGTTTATTGGAGAATTGAAAGAAATCTCCGACAGAAATACATATTCAAGAATCTAAATCGAAGCTTCAAGTACAAATCGAGTCAATCCAGTTTATTTCTTGTCCAAAATGTTTTGTATATGTAAATTGACGCTTTGTATTATATTTTACAGAACAACAGATCAAAATTACTTAAAAAAAAAAAAAAAAAAAAAATCCACAGTCCAAAGACCTATAGCATCTCATGAAAATCTTGAAAACATCGAGTTAACAAAGTATTTTGCAAATTTGTGAGTTTAATTAATTGAGGTTGTTGTCTGCATTTTATTAAGACATTTCGTTATGGTTTAGCTATGGGTTTGTGTCTTTCGATTCACCCGAGGTCGTGAAGAAGGTCCTAAGTGGCGGTCCATTATATTTTCAAAAGAAGCGATTGGCTGTTGCATCAGCGATCAGGAGAATTCATTCGGATTATTAATGGTCGATCAAGACATGTTACCATGGAGATGCATATCCCCCCATGGAAATGAATGTTACAAATGGGAAATCTTTTTTGTGAAGATGTGTTCCTATATATTTTTTATATTTTTTTGTTCATATAAAATATTTAAGGAAGATTATATATATTGCATGGAATTGATTTTGTAAATCCTAATTTTAAGGAGATGTTTATTTCTATGATGTATTATTGATATTTATGAAGAATCTTGTTGAGTTTGAAAGTCGTTTATTTTCCTACGCAAATACTGTTCAAACATTTCATCAAAAAATTTTTTCTTATGTTTGAAATGTTTCATGAATTTTTCGTTTGTGAGGAGTTTATCAAACATTATCATCAGATATTCATTTGTTCATTCATTCGTAAATATGATGGGGAGGTGGCAACTTCGCTCGTGTTATTTGAATTACTCGACTCTGATGATGAAAAACCAACACGTGGCAAAACAAGGAACTCGAATTCTTTCACGGACACGTTCTCCAACTTTGAATGCACTTTAAAACATTCGAATGAATGAAAAACTAATGTGGTTAGGGCCTTTTTACACTTAAGAAATCGAGTAAGAGAGAGAATTTCTCCGCTGGGAATTAGAGTATCGAATGACGGAGGTTCGAATTAGAGTTGACTGTAGCTATTTCCACTTGTTTTTGTCAGTTCATTTTTTTTATTTTTCATTCCTTTATTCATTCATACATTTATTTTGCCAGAAGATATTTTTATACAAAAAAAATACACTGTGGCTAGAGGAGACCCTCACAACAGTCAAAACTAAACGGAGGTGAGGGCCACCCAATATAGAACATAACTATAATAATAATGACAAACATAAGGATACTAAAATAAATTAAATAAAAAAAAAAAAAATTTATCCGCTTTAGAGTAGAAAATCAAGGAGTATTAGTATTGATCTAAAAGAAAGGAGGTCACTAACGATTTCAGATCCGACATAGTCATTTCGGGAAGTAAAACTTTTGGGTACTGTTGCTGGAAAAGATTCCAGACTTTAATTGCCTGATAACTGAGGGAGCTGGAACCATACTTAGTGGTTCTCATTTTCGGAAGCTCTAGTAAACCCAAATTTTGATCACGAGTGGGATAAGGATGATTCAACTTTCTAAATCTGAACGTATTATAAAGGTCAGAAGGAAGTTTAGAGTTCAAATACTGGTGAATGAAAAGAATATTGAGCAATTTAACAAGATCAAAAATATTTAAGATTTTGAGATTTGAAAACGAAGAAGAAGTTGGAGAACGAGGAGGCGAAAAGGAGATAAGCCTAATGGCACACTTTTGGAGTATGAGTATCCTGCGAGAAATGTTGTTTGGATACAGCCCAACCTCGAACCCAGGGTCTCTTGCCTTTTCGATATACGGATGGCGGCAAAGAAGACCCTGGCGAACGCTACTGAATTAACGAATTCTATTGGCTGAATAGATCCGTTACGAAAAGATGGCGGACGGGCGTGAAATAAGAAAACGGAAAATGTCAAGAACAAAAGGAGGAAGTAAACGTTGAAAAACGAAGAATTGCTCTCGATTTTATCAGGACTGGCATTTCATTGTTTCTTATCACACAAGACGTCTTCTTATTCTTCTCTGCTTTCGCTAAAATTGTCTCGAAATCGAACTTTGTTTTAATTTTTCATCGCTTAAAAATAAAAAAACCCAGCAATCTAGAGAAAGTTTTTCAGTCTAGCGTTTGCTATCATTCTCTTAATTCTCAGGAATCTAGGATTTTCGGTGAGCTCGGGTAACCAACCCCGGGGGAACTGCCTATTTTCTGAAGTGTTCCTGATCAAGCAAAACTTTTCTGTCCCCGTGCCAATCCATTCGGCATTCGGCATTCACCGCGTGCGGTCATAAAAAATCTATGTGATGTGATACCGCGCTATCTACATGACACACCTTAATTCTTAATTCTTAACCTTACATCATAACCTTATATCACAACGTGAAAACAACTTGTTTTGAGCAACGATATATTTTCTTTAAAATATGAGTGGTGGTAAAGTCTCAAATAAGTCAATTCAAGAATCCATAGAAATTTTTAGAGAAGAGTTTACTGTAAACTCGAAAAGTTTGAAGGACGAGATCATTTCGATAAGAGAAACTGTTATCAAGAATCTACTAGAAGATAATAAAAGACTTCGTCAAAAAGTCAAAGAACTTGAAGAGAATCAAAAAGATAACGCTTCCCTCATAATTACCGCTGAAACTCATAGTCAAGCACTTGAACAGTATACAAGAAGAAACAACCTTGAAATAGATGGAATCCCTGAAAAGGTAACTGATGAGGAGTTAGAAGGTAAGGTTATAAGCATTCTCAACGCTATAAATATTGATGTTACACCGAAAGAAATTGAAGCATGTCACAGACTTCCATTATCTCAATCTCAAAAAAGCAAAAAAGCTGCGAAAACTGTTATTGTGAAGCTTGTCAATAGGAAAGTGGTTGAAAAAGCCTGTAATAAAGTAGCTCGAAAAAAGCTCAGGGATTGTGATAAAACTACCTTTGGCTTCACTGATACGACTGAACTATTTCTGAACGAAAACCTGTCGCCTTATTATAAATATATGAGTTGGATGCTCCGATGTCTGAAAAGAGGTAATAAAATAAACAGTTCGTGGTTTTTTAATGGAAACTTGTGCTATAAAGTTAATGAAAACTCTAAACCTGTTAAGGTTAAACATGCTGCTGAGATCGAAGAGGCTTTCCCGGAATTTGATTTCTAAGTATATTGTGTATTATAAATTTTTTATGAATACTGATATTGTTAACTCTAAGCCTTATCTCAGGCTCTATTAGATCCTGATCTTCTAAGTTTTTTTTCTACTTTCTATCGTTCAAACAAAATGGCGTGTCATGTCATGTATGATTTTGTTGACTGTGAAATTTAATTTCACTGACATAGTATATAAGAGAATTTGTCAATTTTTTGAAGGCATTTTCGATTGCTCAATTTTATACGTCTATTATCTAAGTCCGGTTTGTATCTGCTAAATTTTGTTGTGTTTTTTTAATTTAATCTATATTCATAGATTTTTTTTTTATTCATAGATTTTTTTTATATATATATCTGCTTTTTTCTTAGTCCTTGTCTAACAGAAGGTAGTTTAACAACTACATTTGTATGACTAGAGATAGTAACATCTACCCATGCTCTATCTGCTCAAAAAATGTCAGTAATAAATGCAACTCTATACAATGTGATATTTGTGACCTGTGGGTCCACCAATTTAGATGTTCTGGCCTGTCACGAAACCAATTTGATATCTTGAAACAGCCCAACTCAGGCAGCTGGCATTGCTCCAACTGCCTAAACTCAATTTTGCCCTTTCCAGTAGACATTTCAGTAAATACTAATAAAAGTGATGCTAGCTTGGAACTGAGTGATGAACTAAAATCCCTCCTATCAGATCTGAATAATGTTATCACTGGTCTTGTGACCAATGATGACAAAGACGAAGACGAATTTGAGATCCAATTTCATTCCAATAGTTGCAGCTACTTAAACTGCAATGAATTTAACTCTATGTTTACAAATACACCCACAAACCTTTCAGCCTTTCACCTCAACATTGCATCCATGTCCAAACACTTTGAAAAACTTGAGAACCTGTTAGCCCAATTAAATTGTGAATTTAGCATTATTGGTGTATCCGAAACAAGGAGTTTGGTTAATGATGAGTCTGATCCTATTGAACAAGATTGTAGTTTTCCAATCCAAGGATACAAAAAATATTTTACCCCTACTGAATCTTCAGCTGGTGGAGTTTATATGTATCTGAGTTGTTTACATCTAAACCACGAAAAGACCTAGATGGTCTATGCAAACTTTCGCACAACCTTGAATCTGTTTTTAGTGAAATCAATGTACCAAAAAAACCCAACATTATTGTTGGTACAATTTATAAACATCCAAATATGTCAATTAATCTATTCAATTCTGATTACCTCAAACCACTTTTACACAAAATCTCATCTGAGAAAAAGCAAATTATTCTATTAGGTGACTTTAACATTGATCTTTTAAAATGTGATGATGAACCTGAAGTGTCCTCATTTATGGATACCTTAGGATCTAATTTCATTCTCCCACAAATCCTTTTACCGACAAGAATAACAGAGAACTCAAAAACTTTGATTGATAACATCTTTTCCAGTCCTACTGATGCTGGCACAGTGACTGGAAATTTTTGCTATTCAATTTCAGACCACTTACCACAATTTTGTCTATTTCCCTCGCTTGAATCTGTTGTAACTAATGATGGCCCTTTTTACCGCCAAGATTGGTCCAAATTTAATAAGGAGGATTTTATCCTCGATTATCTTAGCATCGAATGGAACTCTCTATTTGAGAAATTTGGTTATGATCCTGACCGTTGTCTTAATGTTTTCAATGACAAAATCAAAGTACTTGTAGAAAAACATGTTCCCACAGTCAAACTCACCAAGCGTCAAATTAAATCTAAACTCAAACCTTGGATAACAACCGGAATTCTGAAGTCAATTTGAAAACGTGACTTCTTTCATCGGAAGTTTATTAAAGCCAAATGCCCAGAAGCTAAAGCCAAATATTTTGCATCTTTTAAGGCACACAGGAATTCAATTGTATCCCTGTGTAGACAAAGTAAATTAAACCATTACACCAGATACTTCAATCGTCACTCTAATAACATGCGTAAAGTCTGGTCAGGCGTTCATGACTTAATTGCATCTAAAGCTAGTAATTCTGCAAAACCTATATCAATCTCTGTCAAAGATACAATAAGCTCTGATCCAGAAACTGTAGCTAATCATTTTAACAACTTCTTCACCTCCATCGCTGACTCCATAAGGTCTGAAATGCAACCTCCTCATAACCACTTTTCAAGATTTCTCAAAAACCGAAATCAGTACTCAATGTTCCTGACTCAAACGTCCCCTGATGAAGTTGCTGAAATAATTAGCTCTTTCTCATTATCAAAATCATCAGGACCTAACAGTATACCTGTTAGAATTCTGAAACTTATTAGACCTGACATAGCTGAGCCCTTGTCTTTTTTAATTAATAGGTCTTTCATTACAGGAGTATTCCCTTCTGTACTGAAGACCTCTAAAGTTATTCCAGTATTTAAAAACAAGGGGTCTCCCCTTGATGTTTCCAGTTACCGTCCAATCTCATTACTTTCAAATATTGAAAAAATTTATGAGAAGATAATGTATTCTCGTATCATTAATTTTCTTAATCGCTTTAATCAAATTTACACTAAGCAATTTGGTTTTCGCAAAGCTCATTCTACCATTGACACCCTTATTAACATAACTGAACGTATCAGGGAAAAACTTGATAAAGGTGAGTTTGCCTGTGGTGTTTTTGTTGATTTACAAAAAGCCTTTGATACAGTCGATCATGAAATTCTGTTAGCTAAATTAAATCATTATGGAATTCGTGGTATAATCAACTATTGGTTCCAATCTTATCTCTCAAATCGCTCCCAGTTTGTAGCAATTGCAAATTCTAAATCTATACGCAAAATCATAAAACATGGAGTTCCACAAGGATCAGTTTTGTAACTTATTTAATTTGACACGGTATTGTAACTTATTTAAACTGAAACGTGTAAAAAAATTTTATATAACAGTAGACGTGAGCATGGAGGGAGACTCCTCCGAAAGCTAGTCAATGTAAATACATGGATTTGTCAAAGGATTTGTCGTTTTTATCTACATGCAAAATTTCATGAAATTTGAAGAACTTTGTAAATTTGGTCCAAATTTGGTCCAAATTGTCCAATTTTAGTCAAATCTATACCACACTCGCATCTCGTCTTTGCGAGAAAGAAAACGTTCCCTTGAATCCCAAACAGCTCATATCTGCACTACCACTTGATACCGAACAGTTACTACAAATGCACGAAACAACCTATGAAGAGGTAAACAAGATCATTCGAAATCTTCGGAGTGACTGCTCGAGCGGCCATGATAACATCCCTGTCAAATTCCTGAAGCCAGTCCATGACTACATCACGTCCCCACTTGTTCACATCATAAACAGTTGCATCACCACAAGATCATTCCCTGATCTATGGAAACTGGCACGCGTCTGTCCGATTCCAAAAGTTGCGAATCCAACAGTGGCAAAAGACTTCCGTCCAGTCTCCATCTTACCAATCCTATCAAAAATCTTCGA
Source organism: Turritopsis dohrnii (assembly GCA_027922465.2). Lineage (NCBI taxonomy): Eukaryota > Metazoa > Cnidaria > Hydrozoa > Anthoathecata > Oceaniidae > Turritopsis > Turritopsis dohrnii. Next base: position 159,388 of record BQMF02000570.1, on the reverse strand, counting down.
GAGAGTAATCTTGAACCAAATACTAACCTTCGTCGAATCCAAAGTATACAACACGACACAATCAGGATTCCGAAAGGGACATTCCACCACCACTCTTCTCTTGAAACTGCGTGACGATATTGTAAAAGCAATGAACAAGAATGACATAACCATCGCAGTAATGGTCGATTATTCCAAAGCGTTCGATACCATCGACCATTCAATATTGGTACGCAAACTGAGCCGATTAGGATTTGGACAATCAATTATTTCACTTATCGTCAGTTATCTGTCGAACAGAAAACAATATGTACAGGTCGACGACCGAAAATCCCAAACCAAAAATATTTTCTTCGGAGTGCCGCAAGGAAGTATCCTTGGCCCGATTTTATTCAACATATACGTTGCCGACCTACCAAATGAAATCCAAACACCCTCCATCCAATATGCCGATGATACGACCCTCTGCAAATCATGTCCCAAACAAAACCTTTTCGAATCCATCAAGGCAATTGAACTAGACCTAACATCACTATGCAACTGGTCGAGAGATAATGGTCTGATTTTCAACAGCGACAAATTACAAATGATGGTTATTCGAAAACCCAGATCACTGCCATCAGATCGATCCTACCTCCTACGTTCAGAAGGCCGATCAGTAAGACAAGAACTGTATGTTAAGATACTCGGTATCCAAATGGACGAAAACCTCTCCTGGTTACCTCAAGTGAATTATGCAACAAAGTCAGCTTACGCAAATTTACAAACGATAAAAAGGTTCAAGAGATTCACCCCGTATAGAGTTCGGAAAACACTCGCGGAATCTCTTGTCCTCTCCAAACTGAGTTATTGCAATACCGTGTACGCTCAAATTCCGCAATACTTGAAAAAGCGCATCCAACGTGTACAGTCGTGTGCAGCCGGGTACGTTCTCCGTCGCTACTGCACCCTGAAAGATGTGACAAGTTTGGGTTGGCTTCTTGTTGAGCAACGTTGTGAATTGGACCTCTCGATCGCAGGTTTCAAAGCTTTAAACGATGAAAAGTGGCCGGACTACTTGTCTATGAAAAAGCTCAAGTTCAAAAGGACTCTCCGATCTATTGATAATGGAATAATGATTGAACCTGGTGAAAATGGCACTTTCAACAACCAAGTGTCTAAAGTTTTTAATGATTTGCCAAAAAATATACGTAACCTAGATTCAATTTCAACATTTTACAGTCAAACGAAAAAATATTTTTTAGATAAATCAATCGCCATTGCCTTAGCAAGGGAAGGCTAGGTTCTCCGATTGTATAAGCACTTCCTTATCAATTTCTGCTAAACCAACTCTATACAGCGCGGGTCACGAGTTTCCATATTTTTCAACCTTCACCAAGTTACCAAGATTTTCTTATTTCCAAATCTCGTTTAGACATATCGAAACAAACGATAATCTCTGAGCCTCCACAGTGAGCCTTCCTATGCTTGGGTTTTATATTATAGAATTTTTTTTTTTATATATATATATATATATAGTTATCACATTTCTAAAAAAAAAAAAAAAAAAAAAAAAAAAAAAAAAAAATCCTTATTATGCAATAAGTGCTGGCTGCTACGGTTTCAATGAGCTGTTTATTTCAACACAGCCAACGTTTTATCTCTAACGATGTCTTTCAGAGTTGAATGAGACCTTCCGCCGATATACAACTACAGCCTATGCATTTCCTCTATTTAATCTATCAACGACCATTTAACAAAACCAAAATCTACAACTCTTATTGAAACCTAGATCTCCATGCTTCTTGTATCATTTTTGTTCTAAACAATTTTTTATTATTATTGTTGTTATTATTATGTTATTATAGGGATAAGAACCATTTGTATAATGGAACCCGAATAAATGTCAAAAAAAAAAAAAAAAAAAAAAAAAAAAAAAATCTGACAAAATGATTGGCAAATTTCAAAGGTATAAAAATGTTAATATTTTTATGAATTAATATTTAAAGTGGCCTTTGTATAACATTAAGCATAGAGTTTTGGGTCTGTCATTTCACTAGATGTCTAACTCCCGTAAAAACGCTATCAAAAGAGTGAGGCCGAAAAAAAATTGGCAGCCATTATAAATAGTGGCAAAAATGTAAAAGTGTGCAGTGTAATGGGCGAAAAAGTGAAAGAATTAGCAATAACATGACTTATGATCTTGTATGTTTATTTATTTTGATGAAAAAATAGTTATTAAACTTAATAGGAACTACGATTATAAAAACAAAAGGCAATAAGTTCGAAAATTATGCAGCTCCTGTCGTTATTTTCATGTTTATCTTATTATACTAATTCGCGATTGTGCATCCTACTTTTATTTTAGAGAGTGATATATTTAACTAAATTTTACGTAGGATTTCCTATATTGTCCGCGTAAAGCCACGCAGAGGCGAGAACGTTTTTTTTCTCTCTAATGACGTCAGATTCTACTGTATCATTGATTTGACGTCAGTGTTTTTTTATCATTACATACAACAACTTTTATACACGCTTACACGGGATTTGAATAAAGGGATCATTTTCGAAATAAAAACCGGTAGGAAATGTTTTGTCTGAAATGCATGTTGATAGTTGGCGGCGTGCGACGACGCCTTGGCGTCTAGTCTTATTATACTAATTCGCGATTGTGCATCCCACTTTTATTTTAGAGAGTGACATATTTGTTTTTTTTTCACGGTCAAATCCTTCTTATTTTTTCCCTTTTCGTCGTAAAACCACGCCAAAGCGAGAGTGATTTTTTTGATTTTTCGCGATTAGTATATGCTCCTCCGTTTTGTTATTTTTGGCTTGCGCAGTGGAAATCAGCCGAAAAACGTCTTTGGAGGAGTGCGAGCAATGCAATGTTAATCGTTCGAAATTTGTCAACGATCATTTCGTGAGCAAGAAACTTCGCGAAGAAGACGTGTTTCTTTTTGTATACGAATATTTTGATTTAAATTTGATTGTTTTAGGCAGCAAATCGACGAAAGAACTGATGAAGAAACACAGGTTTGTATGCACGAAGGTATTGTTATTATTATAAAACGTTTTATTATCGTTTGTTTACAATGAAAAATCATATTTAGATATACAGAAGAAGTGCAGTGAAGTTTTTAAAAATTAGCTGCAGAAAGATCGAACGAACAAAAGGTATTATTATAAAACTTTTATACAGAAGAAGTGCAGTGAAGTTTTTAAAAATTGGCTGTGCAGAACGATAAGACTTTTATTGTTTAATAATTTAGATTAATAAAAGAACAGGTTTTTAAATGTTTGTTTACGTTTTAGTTATCAAATATCGCTATACAGAAGAAAGTGCAGTGGAGAAATGCAGTTTCATGTTTATTTACACAGTAAGGAATGGTTTTAATTTAGTTTTGAAAGATTAATTGATTTAGCTTTGAGTGGATGTCTTAGTTATTCTGTCGTTTAGAATGTGTATATGCTGCTGGATGAAAAGGAAGCCGAGAGAAATTTGTTTTGGTAACGCGCGCTATTATTACATTAAAAATGGTCCTACAGCTATGAATGTTTTTATTTCTCATGACGCTGTGGAAGTGGGGAATGTGTTATGCTGTCTGATTGTATCTATTGTATCTAATTTATATCGATGCTTGATGCTTTTGTCTGCCTGCCAAAAAGTACAAAATCTACTGGAAAATACAGAAAGTTTAGCAGTTTTTCCAAACGAAGATAGCAGTTTTATGTATTTCACTTAAAAAAAAATGGTAGCGAAAGTGTTTTATAAATAATACCTATGTATGTTTGTGCTGGAAAGTAAATAAAGTATTAGTAATTTGTTTACAGGTATGAATAATAGAAGTAAAGAGTTTAGAAGTGTTTGAAAATGTCTACAGAAGATGATCAATGCTGTTTAGTTTACTAACATGTGAATTGGCAGTGAAAGGTATCCCATTTTGTTTAAAGTTCAGCTAAAGTTAAAATAGTATAAATCTATTTAGTTATAACACAGTTGGTATGCTGGATAAATAAGAATAAAGGGTTGTTTAACTGTTGTGAATTAGCCAGAGGAGATTTTAACTCAGATTAAAAATGTGGTTGTTTTCAATTTTTTATAAACTCTTTAGATATATAAATTCTGTCATCACGTTTGTGTTTTTGATTATTATTCATAAGGTAGATGTGAATGGATTATGTATTTAAGAAGTTCATTAGTTATTACTGTGCAATGAAATGTTTATGCATTATTTTGTGTTATGGTAATCGTTTACGTACCTGGGTATGTATATAAGTTTGACATTATGATTTTATTTGTGACTTTTTATCTTCTGGGTAAATTTTTGTTTTAAGGATAAATGCGTAGTTGAATTTCACTTTTTGTTGTTGTTGTTTATTTCAATATTCTTATAGCATGATTAGGTTTTCGGTATTACAGTATTACAATTACTATTACGGTGTTTTGTTGTTTTGAGTTATTGTTTTTAGGATAAATGCGTAGTTGAATTGCATTTTTTTTTGTTGTTGTTGTTGTTGTTTATTTCAATATTCTTATAGCATGATTAGGTTTTCGGTATTACAATTCAAGTATTAATTTTTTAGGTAATAATAAAAAAAAGCATAAAGAAATGAAACTCATGGTTTTAATCATGACGTTGATGGTTTTGGGAAGAACAGACTATATATCGTTTCAAAAATTCATTAATGGTTGCTGTATAATGTAACTTCCGCACGAAAGAAACACAGTTGGAAGGTATCAATTTGTTTTCAATTCACATTTTGTAATGTTATTCAATGTTTGGTTTCGTATGTCTGGGTAAACAGTTCTGTGTTATATATTGCCATTTTTTTTACATTAAAGTTACTTCTCTTCTGCGTATAAATATATTATTCTGAGCCATGTTGCTATTTGTTTCTGTTTTTAATCTTCTGAATGTAATAACAAATTAATGCCTGAAAAGAAACTTTTATATACACGAGTTAAATTCTGTGACACAACGCATACTGAACATGGGTGGCGAGTGACGCGTACGTACCACAGGAATGGCAGATTTGACCTAATGTTTTCAAAGTTAAGTTCGGTAAAAAGTTTTTACCCGGGATACTAGTCTTATTATAATAATCCGCGATTGTGCATACCACTTTTATTTTAGAGAGTGATATATTTAACTAAATTTTACGTAGGATTTCCTATATTGGCCGCGTAAAGCCACGTAGAGGCGAGAACGCTTTTTTCTCAGTAATGACGTCAGATTCTTTTGAATCATTGATTTGACGTCAGTTTTTTTATCAGTACATACAACAACGTTTATACGCTTCCACACGGGATTTGAATAAAAGGATCATTTTCGAAATAAAAGCCGGTAAGAAATGTTTTACCTCAAATGCATGTTGATCGTTGGCGGCGTGCGACGACGCCTTGGCGTCTAGTCTTATTATAATAATCCGCGATTGTGCATCCCACTTTTATTTTAGAGAGTGATATATTTAACTAAATTTTACGTAGGATTTCCTATATTGGCCGCGTAAAGCCACGTAGAGGCGAGAACGCTTTTTTCTCAGTAATGACGTCAGATTCTACTGAATCATTGATTTGACGTCAGTTTTTTTATCAGTACATACAACAACGTTTATACGCTTCCACACGGGATTTGAATAAAAGGATCATTTTCGAAATAAAAGCCGGTAAGAAATGTTTTACCTCAAATGCATGTTGATCGTTGGCGGCGTGCGACGACGCCTTGGCGTCTAGTCTACTTATACTAATCCGCGTGTGTGCATACCACTTTTATTTTAGAAAGTGTTTTGTTTTTGCTTTTTTAATGGTCAAAATCTTCTTAATCGTGGTCATAGAGCGGCAGTTTGACCACACAAGACACATTCACGATTAGTATAATAGCACGTGGCATTTGACGTCAGATGTTTTTATGATCACGGGGAATCATTGCATTGCATCCCCAATCGAACGCGACGTTTTTGAGGAAATATCTCGAGAACCAATAGGGATAACTGACGTTTTTTGGGGTCCGCGATACGGGTGACGGGGTGACGCAACATTTGGGCCTAAATTTTATTTGGTACTGCGGATATGACGTCATTAAAATCTTTGATCGACGATATCTCTGCAACGGTTGATCGTAGGGAAACGATCCCATACACTTTTTTGATCAGTTTTTCGAGCTCTACAACATGGGTACACTTTCCATTTCCAATTCCGTAATTAAAATTTTCGTCACGGGTACACACACGGAAACGCGTCGTATTTCTGCAGATTCTTTTCGAAATTAAAGTCGTAAAAAACTTTTACGCGAGATACTAGTATTATTTCTAAACAATTACACTACGTTGAAATGGTAACAAACACAGTATCTTTTTTTATATTTGGCTGTTTCAATGTCTTTTTGTAGGTTCGTTCTAAAAGAAACTGATGTGTATATAAATGTTTTTGGCTAACTTCAGCATATATATGGCATGTCAAGCATAAACACAACAGCTCTCATTTTCAAAATCAAAATTGCATTTTTATTGATGACTAATCTGATACTAATTGTCAAAATGTGCCCCTGTTCCATCACATGTACAGCATCGCATATCAGATTACTAATTACTGAATACTAATTTATAAACCTCTTTTGCAAATGAATATAAAGTTGTGATGCTGGTTTACAAAACCAAAATTTACAAAACCCTTGGATGTGTGTTTCCTGTGGTTCACTATGACAATGTTGTGATTAGCCCAACATACATAATTAAATCTGACAACCTATGTTAGCAATATTGATGCTTTAGTTCCAAGTGTCGATTTGCAGAATCAAAAGATATGGAAACAACAAATCAAAATTGGTCATAATTCCCAATGGGAAAAGTAGTAGATGGGAATTCACCATTTTGTCAGTATATTGGTTGTTTGTTTGAGAACTATTTTATTAAGAAGATTGATACGAAATTGGTGTTGCTTGTCAAAATTTCCTAAACAATTCCCAACGAGAAGCTGCTGTGTTGAAATATTGACGTAAACGCATGTGATGAAATTTTCCATGTGTCCACATGAGAAGAGCCATATGTTCCTGACTGAACTTTTTATGCATGATTTGTTTTGATTGGGAAATTTTGCAACTACCGAATTTGTTTAATTATTTTGAGTTTTGTCCATCATTTTACTCAGCTTCTACCTCAGCATTTATCCAGTTTATCCTTGTCTAGTCATCGTTTTCTCATCCCAGCTAATCTTGTTTTTCTACCCCAAGCCACAGTTTGGTTTATATTCTATATTGTTTGATATATATATTATTTAGTTTATTTTCTATGTAGTCTTGTTTACGGGTGAAAAATGTTAGAGATACAGTGTGTCAAAGATTAAATTGGTCATCAACCTAATCTTTCAAGGCTCATGACCTGTACTTACTCCACCACAGGTGTCCTAAAGGCAATAATGGTTCGATTACTCCTCAAGCTATTATTAACTTGCAACGGTCATTTTCGACGGTCGATGAGACGGTGTTTTCGACGTTTTTATGGCGTAAAACGACCATGATATCATATAATTTCTTGTTCGGCATTTTGAATGCTATTTTGAATTTAAATTTTGCTTTCGTTTTAAGTCCAGAAAAAATGCATTGGTTTTAATGTTAAATAAATGTATGCCAATATATTTCTGTATTAGCTAAATACGTATAATCAAAAGTCTATAGTGGCAGTAGTGTTAACTTTATAACAAATGTATTAAAATGTTAAAGTGTCATTTGTATCATTCAAAGTATCTCTTCAGATATAAACATGTCTTTTTAGACAAAAATATCACTATGTCTCTTCAGACTGTTCTCATACGTGAACGTTAAGACACGAACACACTTAAAAGATTCCAATAAAAAGACAAGCCCTGCAAGTCCCAAGGGACAGAACAAAAAAAGCAAGAAAGAAAAGGAAAACAAGACACAACAAAGTTGAGTAAAGATTTCGCAATTTATGTTTAGAAATCTTTCTTGGGTTTTGTTGGTGCTAGTTTTTGCACCATTTTACAAACAGCTCCATTTAACTTCCGTGGTTTACACGCGGAGTTATCAGATATTACTTTCTACAAATTCCTAACTCGAAATTACGGTAGCTATCTCAATGAACCTTCAGGTGCGATTTAACACAAGTATGCGATGTATGGATTGATAAGTATGGATTGTATCGAATGATCTTATAGGCATTGTCCATTTTAGTACCATCTGATGTACAGCTTGTTAACCCTGGTAACACCCGGTGAAGTCACTTTTCTTTAATATTGTTTTTTCATAAGCCTTGTTTCCATTCCACTCTTCCAAGATGTTTGCGCTGTTAAAATCACATGACCATATATCTTTCACTCAAATTCGTCATACGGCAAGCCATTATCTTAAAAGGCAAGAAAGCCTGGGTTTGAGGTTGACACAAAACGATACTTTTCTTAATTGGATTGTTTGGATGCATTTGATAAACATGCTTTTAAGTTGCGCTATTCAAAATTACACCAGTATGAAGAACCGGAGTACTACGGCCAAAGAACAATTGTTAAATTGAAAAGTTATATCCATTTTTTTTTTCCTTGTTACCAAACTGTACGTGAATCAGAATAAATAAACTTCCTCAGACAAATGTATGTCGTTTGGAGGAACCACGTAGAAAGAACAAGTGACGAGAAAGTCTGAAATCTTTTCCTTATGATAACAAAAATCATACCACATGTTCGGTTTTTTAAAAAATAAACTCTGGGGTGGAGTGGGGGTAAATTGAAAACATTCAAAAAGCACCCAATCATTTTGCTAGAAATGTTATTTCATTTTCCAAAAGGGGAGAGGGACAAAATGGTCAGGCTGCTTTCATATCCAACGATTTTGAATGATCGATAAAGCTGATGAAAACGGGTCATTATAAACACTGGTTTCAAAAAGATATATAAACGCAAAAAAACTATAAACTCAAGAATAGAGAAAAACAATCTATAAACTGAAGAATACGTGCAAATGTAGTTTAACACAACTCAAATGAAGATAAACTCTGCAAAAACATAACTTCAAAACAGTCACTTAATAGTAACTCCAGAATAAGATAATACATTTTTCATTTAACACTAACAACTGTTTTGGATGTAATATCAAACTTTACTTCTAAAACCTCACCATACAACAACAACTTTCGAGATATGTCCTGAATACAAGAGCTGTCAAAACCAACTATTGCTTGGAGGTCATGTGCATGATCATTTGGAAAATAGAGAGTTGTGGTGGAGTTGTCGGAGACATTTTTTACAAAAAGAGAAATTTGGAGTGTGGAGCGGCAATTTGATAAAATCGTTTGAGTGCGACATTCCTCACATTCAACAACAGTTTCTTCACCATCGCTTGTGATTATCTTATTACATTTAATGCAATGGAATTTAATGTTGACATTTGTGACACCCATTATTTTACAAGTCATTGTGACTTCAGTGACTGGAACTTCATTAAGATGATCTATCATGTCAATTTCCTCGTATTGAAACTTCTGCGCTTCAGTTGTGTTTAAATAGATATTTCCTTGGAATGAGTTTAATCGAAGGTTACGCAAGATGTAAGATTTACCAGCAAATAATGTTGAGACATCCTCACCATAAAGAATAAGCTTTGCAGTAGATGATGCATCCGAAATGGCAACTTCTTGTTTAGGAATTATGGCTGCACGAGCCCTGTGAGTTGACTCGTCATGTACACAGGACACATAGCATTTTATATTGATCAGTTGACCAGGTGCCAGGCTAAATAAATCCCCAAGTGAAACGACTGCATTACTTTGGAAGCGCCCGTCATGCTGGAAAGAGGAATTGTTGACCAGAGTAATTTCAGTCTTATCGACAATCATCGGAGAACTTTGGTTGTCAATCTTTAATTTGGCAATCTTGACTGGTGACTTAGTTTCACTGACTTGAGACAAAAGCTTGTGTTTGCGAGGTGAGAAGCTGACAGCTTTCTTTGCGGAATTCTGCCCCTGAAGCAGGCAATTAAAATAACTTGTTCCGCTAGCCGATTTCTTTATTGGTGAGACATTGTGAACAAAGAAGACATCTAAAAATGAAACAGAAAAATAATGCACGTAAAGCCAGGTCTCAGCGGTCTTAGCGAAAAAAAGAATTGATTTTACATTTGTGATGAAATACCGCATTGATACTGTTGTTAAGTTCTGCAAAAGAATTAGTAATTTGGCAAAGTAAATCTTGTTTGGCAAAGTAAATCTTGTTTACAATTTTTCTAACTTTTTAAAGATCATATCGAATATCGATCAAATTTTTCTCATGCTTATTTCTGTAGTTATAGATGAACATATTTAGGGTTTTATTTGACACCCAGTTTTCTTCTAGTTTCACCTGCAGCAGTAAAGATTTTGGAGGATTGAGTTGTTGAGAATTTTTTTATGCTGCAGTGTTTGTGTGGAGTGGTGTCCAGAGAGGGAGAGTTATTGCAACTGGTTTTCTGGGTATTTATAGACATACAATGTGATCATGCCTAAATCTGGGTCAACATGTTTTGCCCACAATCCTCACGGCTTGGCTCGACACCCAATATTTACAAATTGACAACTGCATTTCCCACATAAATCTCGCATAAATAATGGTTTTTCACCCCTATTTAAATGTTATATAATAACGTACCTTCTTCGAAAGGTTGCGAGGAAGCTCCCTCACAATCTTTAGACTGATCTCCTTTCTTTTCTTTTGATACATGACCCTTTTTTCCTCCTCCTAAATTAAAATAAGACATCTTGTCAGTTAACTTACAACGATCAGACAAATAATCGTGGATAAGGTATGCATAATTACCCCCTAACGTTGCTTGGTATCATAAATCTCGCATAAATAATGGTGTTTCACCCCTATTCAAATGTAAATAATCTACCTTCTTCGAAAGGTTGCGAGGAAGCTCCCTCATAACCTTTAGACTGATCAACTTTCTTTTCTTTTGATACATGACCCTTTTTTCCTCCTGAATTAAAATAAGACATCTTGTCAGTTAACTTATAACGATCGGACAAATAATCGTGGATAAAGGTATGCATAATTACCTTTACGCTGCTTGGTATCCATGTTACGTGTGGAAAAGGTTGTTGAAACTGAAAAACCCCCCTTTAGGACTGGTGCCTTGAATTAACCAATCACTTTTGTCCACTACTAAAGCTGAATCTTCACTAGTCGTAAAATGTTGCAACGAAATTATAAATCTTACTAAGTTACATTCACATTAGCGCAAATTTTTATAGATTAAAAAAAAAATACGGAAGAAAAATAAAGAATCTTTCAAATAAAATACGGGAGCTTTCAATGAGGGGCGTATACCGGGGCAGTGGCTATTTCAATCTTGAAAAAAGACCTCTTCATCAACAAAATCGTGAAAGAAATAAAAACAAAAAGAGTTTCGGTCAGATCTTTCAATTCAATATTTTTACCTTTCAACACACTTTTCACGCACCACTACATATTGTTTATTTTGAAAATACCTAAAAACCCTTTTTTCCAATACAATTTGAATACAAAGGGAATTACGGAATTTGTTGGATACAATTTTTTTGAGTTGAAGAAATCATGTAGTACAAAAGTGCGTTGTTTTGTTTTTTGTTTTTTTCCCGACCAATTTTAATTTGTATTATCTCTTCAGTTCCAAAGTTCCTTCACCTATTGTTTCTATGTAAATGACCGTGATTCGGAAATCGAATCATGTTTACCCCCCTTTGGAAGTGCGAATTACGGAGAACGCCCTCTAACTCAAACGCCCTCTAACTCAAATGGAGGCCCAAATTTTTGAAGAATAAAATTAATAAAAACCGCCTTCAAAAAGAAGCCGCTTTGTTGTGAGAATGATATTTTGCATATTACCATTATTACTTTTAATTGGTATAAAACCAAAATACGGCCAGGAAAAAGAAAACTTCCATTAAGTTTAGCACAAGTTATAATTATAATATCAAATCAAACAGAAGTACAAATCACTAAAATGTACAAAATGAACAAAAATCAGTCAGAACCAGGTTCACATTGCCATATAAAAATTAATGGATCAAATAACAAGCAAATAAAGTATACATGAACCGGATAAAATATTACTTAGATATCGCGTACAATTTCTAAAATTTGACAAGTCACAACTTCTCTAGACCAAACCACGTTTCTTCGAACAATCACATTTAAGAAACTCAGAATTCATGATCGATTAAGTTTGGAACCAAAAAACTTTCAACAAAGACTAAGCGGCTACAGCTACTGAATGGAAGAATCTTGAACCAGTTTACTCCTGAGACTAAGGTTCGTATAGTTCCCAAGGGCTGATCATCACATTCAGGAACCAGTAAATCATCAGTTAATGTTCCTGTAACTATCAAGAATGCAAAAACAAAATTGTGCATTTGAAACAGCCCACTTTTCTACAGTTCAGGAATAAAACCAATATAGTTTACGAATGTGTGTTCATACTTTGTACAGCAACAACAAGTACTTTTAGATTCACCATACATTTTTAAGGTTTGTCATGTGTAAGGCTGAGTGTTTTTTACTACCTTAAGGGAAGAAATTTTCGCGGGAAGAAAATTTCGCGGTTTTCGCGGTTTTTGGAAAAAACCGCGAAATTTTCTTCCCGCGAAAATTTTAAAAATTCACCGACCGCGAAATTAAATTCCCGCGAAATTTTTCGAAATTTGTTGACCGCGAAATTAAAGAAGAAGACTTTGATAGAAACGCATTTGACTTCATTATCGATGATGAATGTAACGAGTAATTAACTATTTAGAAAGACTATTTTTTCTCGACCGCGAAAATAAATTCCCGCGAAAATTATATTTTTTTCTCGACCGCGAAATTAAATTCCGCGAAAAAAATCGTTTTGATCAACCGCGAAATTAAATTCCCGCGAAAATTTCTTCCCTTAAGGTAATGCATAGTTACATCGGTTGCATGTTTGAAAATATGTACTTAGTAACTATAGACAAAGCTCCAGTCATCAAGCTACCTTCACAAGATTCATCAAAGGATTTTGATATCCAAATTAAATCGAAACACTTTTTCTTGTTCAATCAATGTTCATATAACCCATTCCTTGGACATTTCAGTATAGTTAATGCATCAATAACGCATTAAAATAATATTCACAGAAAAAAGTCAACTTTACAGCAAAAATGAGAGAGTAAATAAATACAGTAGAATCCCGATATCTCGAACCCCCGATAACTCGAACTTTCAATAACTCGAACCAATTTCGAATTCCCCTTCACTAGTACTTTCTCATAAAAGACCCCCGATAACTCGAACATTCGATAAGTCGTATTATTTTCTCGGTCCCTTGGGGGTTCGAGTTATCGGGATTCTACTAAATATATAAATAAATAAATAAACAAATAAATAAATTGTTCATTCTTTTCTTTCTTTCAAGAAAATAACAAATAAATCCAGTCTACTGGAAACATGGATGGGATGACCTACTGCAATACAGGTTATTTCATGGTTCGCTTGTAAGTAGTGGACGTCTTACTGGCACTGATAGGGTTTTTCTTTTTATAATAACATATTTCAAAATTGATTTCAAAACTTTTTTTCATGGAAGTTTTGATGACTTTTTTTGTTTGCTCTAGTAGAATATCTTTTTGTTTAAAAAGGAATTAATTTTAACGAAGCAAATAGGTCAGCCCATCACCCACACACAGAGTGACCCACAAATGGACATTCATGTGTTTGATTAATTAAAATACCTGTAGCTACACCATCCTCTACTTAAGCACTTTAGTGGGTCACCCTGTAAAAAAAAAACCTCCCTCCCAAAACCCTTCCCATAGAGCTGGAAGGTGATTTATGAATCTGTATAATTATAAACTGTCACAACCCTGATGTTTATTCTTTCAATATTAGCTTTATCTTTACTGCATCATGGTCTGATATGTTAACACATTTCCATAACACCTTTACATGGAATCTGTTGATCAAGTCATGATGTATATAAATGTGGTCAAGCAATCCTCCATCCACATGAGTTGGAAAATCAAGCACCAGTTGATAATTACATAACAGACTGTTTAAATGTGATGCTTCTGCCATTTTCAATGCATTTATGTTAAAGTCACCTAAAATAAAATCAACAGAATCGTTTGATAAAACCTCTGCAAGATTATGAATAAAGTCAAAAAGAGGAGTTCTCACATTTTTATACAGTAAAACCAAGCAAAATTCCCTAGCATAAAAACTTTCCTTTTTAAATTTTAGAAGTGAAAAGCCTGGTGAATGATCATATTTTATTGCATTAATGCCACATCTTTCATGACAAATAGCCATGCTATTAAATCTGTGTTGATCATTGTTATAGCTAATAGTGTAGTTACACATCAATTGATTTATATCATTCATATCATTGGTATGTTCATAACTAATTTGGGTCTCAGTCAAACAGAGAAGGTCATTATTACTTAAAAAGTTGTCATGCTTGATATCTATTGCATGCCGCCTTAGTGATCTAACATTTAAAAGGCAAATGTTTAAAGAAGTATCAGATATTCTGAAATCATTGGGAGGAAACACTTGATTATCCTTCATTCTTAAACGGGTGTATTCTACTGTTGCTTTACTACTGCATAAAAATGCGTTTCTGTTGTAGTGACCTGTAAAAAATAACCCATTAATAGTCTTAACACGACTCATTGCGACATACATTTGTCCTGGGTTGAAATTTCGTTGTTTTCTGAGATCAAAACTAATAACTACACACTCTAGTGTTAAGCCTTGTACTTTGTGAACTGTACATGCATACGATAACATTAAAGGAAACTGTGTCCTTTGGATCATTGGAGAGGAATTATTCCTTTTTTTATTCAATGAAAAAGTTGCTTCAGCTCTTTCTATAGGAACAGATTGTGATGTGACTGCATCATGATCTTTACTTCGAGCATTTACACCTGCCTTATCATCATCAAATTTGACATAAATAATTTCAATACATCCATTTCTTGATTTAAAATTAACAATAGTTCCAAGTTGACCATTGATAAGTCTGTCCGCAATGTCGATATTAGTTATCAGCATTACTCTAGCACCAACTTTCATTTTGAATTCGGCTGCCAAACCACCTGTATCACTTTGTTTCATACTTTTTACCCTGTTCTTCTCATGATCGGTGAAACTAAGAGGGTAATTATCAATAGATGTAATAGTGATGTAGTCAGATGGTAATGTTTCCAACATTTTCAAATTATGAACGTTAACAGATTCATTTTCAGCAAACAAATGCAAGGCACTCCAAGGATAATTAGAATCATTTGGACTTATAAAACGAGACTTTATGACATTTTCATTTTCAACACTCAAGTCACCAACCCTAATTTCATTTAAAAGCTCAATAAATGAATTATCACCTTTCTGTCTCATTGTTTCACTCAATTCAGCTAGTTTGAAAAGATGCCATAATTTGAAACATTGTATTAATGAACCCTCAGTTGAAAAAACTGCTTTTGCTAACACTGGAGGAAGTTGATACAAATCACCACAAACTAAGATACTTTTTCCAGCGAAAGGCCTTTCATCAACAACTCCAAATATTTCACATAATCGTCTATGAATGTTCAAAAGTAAATTTGATGATACCATAGATATTTCATCAACAATTAATAATTGAACATGCAAAAGTTTATTTCTGATAGCTGTGCGCTGTTTATCACTCATTGGAATGTAGGTGCTTATAGGAATATTTAGTCCAGTATGGATAGTTGTACCCTCAATATTGATTGCAGCTATTCCAGTTGGGGCCAGTTTTAATACTCTTGGTTTTTGTAGTTCCTCCGATTTATAAACTAAAAGCTTTGAAAGACAATTATAGATGCACTTTATCAAATGTGATTTTCCTACACCACCTTGACCAGATAAAAACATCCTCACAGGTTCCAAATAAGTTGGATTACTGGATTTGGAGTTTTGAATTAACTTTTTAGCCCAATTGAGCCAAATATCAAAAAAATCTCTTTGCTTCTTGTTAAGTGACCTTATATGAGCATTTATCTCATCATCGTTAAGTAAAGAATGACTACTCTGAGTGTAAGTATCATGGGCATTTTCATTAATTTCAATATCACTATCTTCGTCATTTTCAAAGTCATCCATGAGGTTACAAACTTCTTCATTTTCTTGCTGTGCAAAAGCATCTTGATTATGTTCTAAATCATTGTGATAACTTTGCAATACTAAATCTACTAGTTCTGCATTTGGTTCGAAAATTTCTTTATTTCTATTAACAGTAGCAATGACCTCATTATCATTAAGTTTCAAAACATATGACCCAGATTTTTTCAAATCTTTTTCTTCAGACCTGAATGGATAAAATAACATCAACATGTGGTGGGCGTATCTCTCCGGATGTTTGTGCTTATTAGGAGTGTAATATCTCAATACCTTTGGAACTTTACGACACTTAAGTTTTTCCTTACTGTTCATCAGAAGCATAACCTTCAATAATAACTGGTCACCATGATTGGTTTCATTGACGGTCTCATCCAAAACTATAGGCTGCCAATCATTATCCTGTTTATCTTTATCAATGTCCAAAACATAATTTGCACAAAAAGTAGCATAACACATATTGTCAAACACAGCTAATTTTCCTTGCATATATGTAGCATTTGGTCTATCAATGTATCTATCAAGCATATTGCGCTTAAATATCTCATCAGAATCTTCTGGCAGTTCTTCTATTTCTAACTGAGTCTTGAACAATCTATACCTTTGGTCAGAAAAATTTGTATTGACAAACTGAACAGTTGGAAAACATTTCCTTAGCCATAACTCAGGCATTGTTAAGTAAACAGCTTCCTGTACTGAGCATTCACGATTAGTATTGTAAGCTTTGGCTATATTAGTCATTACTTCAAATTTTGATTTATCAGACTTTTCAGCTTCCATTAAAGCTTCCCTCATTGCAGAAGAACACTTATCTTCACTTTTGGAAAAATAGGCACACATATAAGTCACTGCCTTGTATGCATTATAAACAGGCTGGATATCAATGTTTGCTTCCCAACTCAACAAACCATCTGAAAAATAGTTATTAACAAAGCAAGATTTGGGATCCCGTTTCAAGTGTAAGTGCATATCTTTGTCAGGCGAGATAGACAAATAATACTCATACTCTTCATAGCTTAAATCCATTGAGTTTAAAATGGCATCTATAGAGTGAATTTCCACAAAGTCAGGTTCATTTGGATCGAATAAATTCTTCTTTCTTGGGTGCAAATTTACATCGAGGTAATTCTGTACTTTTTGAAGAACACTGTGCCGCTTAATCAAAATATCATGTTTTTCAACATCAGATACACTTTCAGGGAGCGGCTTAGAAAGAATGGTGCGTTTGCAAAAGAATTTCCCAAAGCCAAATCTACATTCATTTTTGTTATACTTTCTACAGGTCTTTGAATGAGAATGAATTTGATATTTTTTAACCAGATTAATCAAAGTTGTGTTTTTATTCGGAACTACAGCAGATATGACACTATCAATGTGCTGGATATATTGGCTTTCTGTTTCTTCATTTAATGTTGGAACATCCTTTGCCCAAAGCAAACAGTGAACATGGGGACTACCTCTTACTTGAAATTCCACTCTGATAGCATAGTAGCTTATTTTTCCAAGCTGGCCATTCATTATTATTTCCTTAAAAAAATTCTCTACTCGATATTGAAAATGACGTGCAAGTAATACAGGATTACTGTTAAGTTCATTGCACCGTGATTCATAATCCAGATTTGAAAAATCACCTTCAGGACAACTAACTCCCCTTAATTTTCTAATGATAGTTACTAGTTCATTCCAGTGAAGATCGGCACACGATAAAGTCATGAAGTACGTTGGAATACCTAGCTGTTTCACCATTGCAAGAACATCGGAAAGCATATGCTGCCAATAAGCAGGAGTCCCTTTAACACTGCTCATAAATTTATAAGCATTATCAGAAGCAACAAAATGTTTTATGGTCTCACTGAAATTTGAAGTCATCATTCCTGCAGTTAAATTGCAGTTTGATACTTTCCTTAAAGCAATATTAATTTTACTTCTTAAATTCTGTTGCAACAAAACTTGGTGTGCATAAAAAATGTAGTCTGCATCAGAAGAAAACTTTTGTGTATAATTCAAGAGACGTTGGTTGAAATATTTTGTGGGAGATAATTCTATGTCTCGTTTGACTTTGAATCCAAATTTTCCAGACGGAAATAAATGGGGATGTGCTAGCTCTTCACAGTATTCATCGTTTATGAGAGAAAAAGGTGTTTTTCCTTCTCCAGGTGCTAAAATTATATTTTCATCATCAATTAGAACATTTGGAATTTCAGACACAAGAAGGGTTTCACTTGCAGGCACACGAAATGAATTCAATGGATCATCAGACTCAAACTCATCCTGCTTTTCTTCAAATGGATCAATAAAAGTTACAAATTTTTCATCAACAAACATTAATCCTTGGTCTCTTTGAACTGTATATTGGTCATTCAAATTTGTTGACATTTCCATGTTAAAATCAACTGGACAGTCACTTCCACTAGGTAAAGCAACACTGACATTCCCGTATAAATGATTATAAGTCACCAGATAGTTTAATACTGCTTCTAGTTTCTCACGCCGCACTTGTTGAGATATTACTGGGCATTTATATGAAAGTTTTCTTTTCAGTTCTACATTAACAACTCCACTACTATCACTGCCACGGGGGAGTACATCACACACCCTAGATGAATCAATTGGAACATTGCAAATGGAACCACGCAATTTAGCAAATTCTCCTTTACGGGGCCAGTTCATGGTTAAATACTCTGCCCTTGATTGATCAAAACTTAGACCTAAACAAAGAGGAGTTCAGAGATGCACTTCGTCTACGCTACAACCAATCTCTTGAGAATCTACCTACCTATTGCCCTTGTGGAGAAAAGTTCAATGAGACACACGCAATGAATTGCAAGAAAGGAGGATTCGTAACCAACAGGCATGATAATATCCGTGATTTTCTAACGACGTGTCTAAACAAGGTGTGCAAGGACGTGCAGGTAGAACCAAAATTGATTCCTGTAACAACTGAGCAATTTACGTTGCAGTCAACGAATACTGGGGATGAGTCCAGACTCGATATGAAGGCGAGAGGTTTTTGGAGGAAGGGAGAAACGGCATTTTTTGACGTTAGAGTTACGCACGTTAATTCCAAGACCAACAAAAACCTTGATACTTCTGTAGTTTTTCGCAGACATGAGGAATCCAAAAAGCGTGAATACCTGCAAAGAGTTCTTGAAATTGAGCATGGAACATTCACACCTCTGGTCTTTGGAACGAATGGAGGTACCGGAAAAGAGTGCAGAAGATTTCTGTCTCATCTTGCTGGAAAGTTATCCGAACAGTCCGGTGAAAGTTATGGTACAGTCATGGATTGGCAAAGAACACGGCTCTCAATGGAACAGACAAGAGCCTCTTTACTGTGCCTAAGAGGTTCACGTGTTCCCTTCAGGGCATATTCTGCTGATGACTTTAGATTTGACAACATTCTCGGGGGTTTGTGAGACAGAGAGAATTTCTACAGTGAGAGGATTTTTAGGGTTTTAAGTATTTTAGATTTATATATATTATGGGGATTTATTATTTATTATATTTTAAGTATTTTTAGATTTATATTTGTATTTTAGCGATATTTTAGATTTTATGTATAATTTTATATAAAACGCTTGGCGCTGTAGGAAATTAAGATGGATTATCAAGATGAATAGGTAATAAAATTCTCCTTTACGCATGATTATAACTTTAGAAAACAAAATACGCTGTGAAATTAAAATTCGCTCTAATTTTCTGATATCCCTTAATGGCAAAGGAAACGAGTATAACTCAAGTTTGTTAGAAACTGATTGACAGGGTATCTGTTGTTTCAGCAATTTCCTATGGCATGTCACACATATATAAACTTTGGAATCATGGCTTGCTATTTCACAAAATAAATTATCAGCATTAATTCTATATTTATTACTATCAAACAAAATAACAGATCGCCGATATAAACAACGATTGCAGCACACACAGATGTAGTAAGGCCCTTCTTGAATTATATTTTTAAACTTTTCAACTTTTCCTACAGTTGTATATCTTCTGTTTTTTTGACTGGCATGCATTTCTTTTGTTTTTCTCAATTCAGCTTTTCGTTGGTGTTTATCAGTTCCCTTGATATCTTCATACAATTTTTTGCTTGTTTTTTTCATTTTTTCTTTTCGTTCATCATATTTTTCAGTCCGCTTGATATCTTCATAAAACTTTTTGCTTGCTTTTCTCATTTTTCTTTTTCGTTCATCATGCTTTTCAGTTCCTTTGATATCTTCGTACAATTTTTTGCTTGCTTTTTTCATTTTTTCTTTTCGTTCATCATGTTTTTCAGTCCCCTTGATATCTTCATAAAACTTTTTGCTTGCTTTTCTCGTTTTTTCTTTTCGTTCATCATACTTTTCAGTCCCCTTTATATTTTTGTACAATTTCTTGCTTGTTTTTCTCATATTTTGTTTCTCTTTAGTATAATTGTCAGTTCCTTTCAAATAATTGTAATACTGTTTCCTTCTTTTTCTATTCTCTTCTTTATCTGTGATATCTTTTACCATACCCTGTCCAACTGTCCGATTTTTACGTTTTGAATTTCTTTTTTGCCTATTCAAAACACTTCTTGAAATAAGATTTTTAATAATTTCAAATTGTTCAAAAGATGTTTTAACATACATAACTTGAAAAAAATTTGATGAGTAAGTGCTTTGTATGTATTTTTTGATACTTTGTAGAGTATCAAATTTCATTAGTATAGAAGTACCATTTTGAACGATTTTTCCTTCAAAGTTTCTACTGTGAGAGTCAAACACATAAGGTGAACCATTGTCACACATGACAGAAAAGCTATATCCATCAATGACAAATATGGCTCCACAATATTGAAGAAGGAATTCTTCAGAAAGGAAATTAATTGCAATATCGTTTGAAACAAATTCACCATCGTAAGTAATGAACTCCAACACACAGTTTTGACCTTCTAACTTAACAGTTCTAGGGAACTGATCAACGAAAAGGCTCTCTGTAAATCCCATACTTTGGAAATTCGTATTACCTATTGTCAAAATATAATCTAAATCGTGCGTTTTCCATAAACTTATTTTTCGGAACTTTGAATAACACAGAGATATGATAGAATTACACGAGCATTGAATTCCTGCAGTATGGCCAAATCTTTTGGAATCACCCTGGTGAAACGACCCCTGTATAACATTAACTGGTAGACTAATTATTTGGTTCATTACTGTAAGGGAATTAAAAATTAACACATTTTTTACCAGCAGTGTCGTTAGATATGTTTTTTAGTAAACTATCCTGAAGCTACCGTCCTCAGGTTCGCTCAGGAAACGAGCCCTTTAGCTACACACCGTCCTCAGGTTCACTAAGGGGAAATGCCTTCCAGCTACACCGTCTGAGGTTCACTGAGGCAGAAAGATAATAGTAAAAATAAAACAACAAATTAACGGAATTAATCATAACAAGATGCCCTTACGGGCAGAAAGATTTCTGCAAAATCAGTTGAAAAATTAAAGTATGAAAAATGAAATACTACAATAGCATTCTTGAAACTTGAATGATTTTGAATCATTGAATGGTTGAATAATTTCTACAATATTCCTAATTACATACTTCCAGGACATTTTGAAGGCATAATTGACACAATGAGAAACTTTATTATAATGTATATATATACTGCCAATAAACTGAACAACATTTGTTGATAGAAAATAATATAAAAGATTACGGAAGCCCATAACTCTCACACGATACAAACAAAAGAAACATACAGAAAAAAGAAAATAATACAAACAAAAAGGAAATGTTCACAAATAAGAAAGAATAACATACAAATAAAATTGAAATGCATATAAAAGAAAAAGAACTACACAAATAAAAAACTCACGGCAAATTCTGGCGGCAAATTCTCACGGCAAAAACTCACGGCAAAAGTTCACGGCAAAATGCAAAGACTCAAAAAGTTATGGTGTATTTCGGGCCTTACAAGACGTTTTACGTACATGTTTTCAAGCAATGGAAAAGAATGTATAAACAAGCGTGTGTGCCGATCTAATCTGTCAAGGTTGGTGCATAAAATCACCCGTTCGTCAGCCAAAATATGGAATGAAAACCGGATTTTCGTACCACAAATTCGACGAGCGAATTGAATTCGTAACAGTGTGCGTGAACGCGCATCCTTATCAAAGGGAATGGAAAAATTATTATATTTTTGTTGGTTTTCTCAAAAAACTAATGCAACAGTTCCTATCAATACAATGTACTTTTTAATTATACCGCGATTCAAGACCTTTCCCCGCATTATTTCAAGTGTCAAAATTTTACTAGCCATATTCCCCAACTGATTTTGATATGGTAATTTGATATTAAGCGGTAATATTTGAAAAATGTCACATATAGGCCAATAGCATCTTTCAGTTACAAAAAATGCATTATCAAGTAATTGGCATGTCACAATATAGAGAATCAAAACGAGGTTTGGTTTGATAGTCTGGTGTATTCAAGTCTGGTGTATTCAAGGATTTGATTTTGTGAACATGAGACAGAGATGAAAAAGAGATAAAACAAAATGATAACAAGATAAAACAAAATGCTTTATGAATCAATAATTTTCAGTTCTTTTATACATAAGTACTGACTCAAAAATTTTTGACACCGACAACTGTAAAAGTAGCCTGAATAAAATTATATATCTAATAAAAAATGGGTTCTTTCAAAAGCATGAAGAAGTCGAACCAACAAGAAATACAGGTATCTTCCAAACTTTGCCAAAAACACTGAATGGGCCTTTCAAATGAATGATAACTGAAGATATCTTTGAATCAATGTTTCCTGATAGTATATATAAGTTTATAACCACAATGGCTGGAAATGTCTAGTTTCTCATTGACATTGGTTACGCCTATCTTTAGTTCAACAGTTCCACTGTTTCAGGTATATGTACCAGATATTCGACGGTTATGATGTTTCGCCCAATTCATGCATTGATATTGATTACTCTTGATAATCCCTTATACACCTAAAATAGTAAAATCAAACAGGCAAATTAATAAGAACATAAATTTGCCATCCACAAAATGATATGTAAATATCACAAGTAGCATACGTAAAATTGTAGAAAATTAAGAATCTGCACAATAAAGTCAGTTTGTTTTCTGTTTTATGTAAAAACTGTTTACATATAAAAATTCTTCTGCTTATATACTCTTTTACAAAACCAGTTCTTAACAAGTATAACCAGGTAAAAAAAACTAGCAAATACAACTGTGTGCAGTATGGTACCTGTCTAATCTACTAACATACAAAGAAAACATAAAATGATCAAGTGATCTAGAGAAAAAAGTATATACATGATTCTCCACAAAGTTATACAGTATATTAGTTTCTGTTAAGGAAATACACGTTTTTTAAATAAGAAACTGCTTTATAAGAACCTAATAGTACCTTGAAAATTAAGAATTAGAAGAAAACCTTCCATGATTTTGATTTAAGAAACCCTTTTGCTTTTGCCATTCATTAGGTTCTATGATTTGAGTGAAAAGGATTCGAATTTAGATTTGTCTCTAAATAAAAGGACTATTTTGAAAGTCACAATTTTAAAAGCAAATAAATGGAAAAAAGTAGTTTTAAACCAACTGTGTCTAATTTTATTTTTTTATCCTGTTTTTTATCCTGCTTTTGTTAAGAAACCTTTGAAACTAAAACATAGGTTTAAAATAAGAAACGAATAGAACTAGGCATTTCTTATATAAAAAACGTCTATTTGTTTTCTTTGACATAAATCTAAAAACTCACTTACTTGAGTTGCAGTATCTGCATGTAGAAACACCATACCATGGCATGATGGGACAAAGATGCACTATGTTTTTTTTCGGTAAAATGGCCACAAGGAATATAACTTATAGGTCATTGCCTCTAACCTCGGTTCATTAAAACCCTTCTTTCACGATAGGAAAGTACATGATGTGAGAATTTGCCGTGGGAATTTGCCGTGAGAATTTGCCGCAGGAATTTGCCGCAAGTTTTTTATCTGTGCAGTTTCTTTTTTTGTAAGCATTTCTATTTTATTTGTATGTTATACTTTCTTGTTTGTGAACGTTTCCTTTTTGTTTGAAAGCAATTCTTTTTTGTTTGAAAGCAATTCTTTTTTGTTCGTAAGCATTTCTTTTTTGTTTGTGTGTGTTTCTTTAATATGCAAGTGAGAGTTATGGGCTTCCGTAAAAGATACATGGATCCTATCAGATATCTTAATGAGTATGATCATAAACTCAAAACATTTTTCAAAGAACATATAAATTTTGGTCATGCAAAATACATTTATATCGACTAAAATCAACATACATAATATAGTTAACTCATGTCAGTAATTTTTGTTTTAGTTTGATTAACAATATGGCATGCACTTATATTCTTCATCTAAGTTGAAATTCATGATCAGCTTAAAAAAAATCTTTAGGAAATTTAAGAAAGGTTGAATGAGTTTTACAACATGACATTACATTTCTGATTACATTCATATGCACCCAAAGGCATTGCAAAACTGTAATTGACACTACGCGAAACTTCATTGCATATACGTATACACCACCGATAAACTTAATTGCATCTGAATGACATAAAACATCCCTTCTTTTGGTGGGAGTACAAAATCAGCTTATGTTTATATTGATATTTTCAGATGTCACACAGTGACTACGTATATACGTAAATCATAAACTTTAAACATTTGATATGTACTATCAATCTCTTTAATTACAAATGTAATTCCCAATATTGCAAACACAAAAACCAAACAAAGATTTTGATCATTTAAAAAATAAACCTATGCATGCTCTAAACTTCTAAGTCACCACACACACACACATATATTTATATACTGAAAGGAAAATTTTGGGTTGTTACATGATTTGCTGTGTATTGAGTTTACAGGCAATTGGAAGATGTTTGAATTCGCTACTATATTTAGGAAAGCCATTTGTAATAAAGGACATTGACAATATATATAACTTAAAAACAAATCAAACATTAAAACATTAAAAAATTATCATCAAACATTAAAACATTACATTAAAACATCAGTAGACCCACATTTTTGATGTTGGAGCTGAGGAGGACTCTAAGCTGAGCTTCAGTATCCACAGCTTAAAAAGAATAAGCCCATACATGAAACAAACGAAGATGTTTTGTGTTTTCACTAAAAACAAACAACAAATGTATACCTTTTTCATCACTCTTCTGTTTACAAAATGTTGAAATCTTCTTTAGAAAAGAATGATCACAGTTCAAAATAATTCGAAGTTTCTTCTAAAGATTTTGTTTTCATCTTAAAATATGTATATGCTCTTAAAAATCCATTTAATATTGACCAAAGAAACTTGTAAATCTAAAAGGGTTTCTTCGCTGGGTGACATGCGTTGCACGACGTTTTGGTTTCATGTAAACGCACGCATGAATTTTCAAAAAACCGCTAGGTTTGGACAGTAAGAAAAAAAAGAAGAAAACGAAAGCCGGTTGTAATAGCTTTCTTGCTTACGCAGAAATCTAAAAAAATATTATAGAGAAAATACAGCAGCTTACCGTATACCACAGCTAAACCTTCATAGATCGTAATGATCACTTTCCATGGACACGAGTCCGATTAAATTCCAAAGGAAATACTTTAAATTTAAGTTAGGTAAATCCGACCATAGAAAAACCTTCGTCGAACATTTTCCGTGGACGCGCGTCCAATAACTATTTCCAATGGAAATAGTTAAAGTTTAAGTTAGGTAAGTCCAGTCCTAAAAAACCTTCGCCGTACATAGATTAGATAGATAGATAGAACGCCGCCGAAACCAATATCTTTCGCTTAGCGAAATCTAATAAACAGGGCAGTTCATACGTGAAAAACAAATTATAAACTAATTATCAACTATGCAACGTTAATGCAACGTTGTTTTCGGTCTTTTGACCGTTGCACAACGTCCGTGCAACGTCATTTTTGAGTTTTCTTAGTCGTTGTTTTGACGTCAAAATCCGACGTTGTTTTGTTGTTTCCATTTCGCCCATTAAACAACCGTCATGCGACGATGGAATACGACGTCGAAACAACGTTGAAACAACGTCTTTGTGCTTACTGAGCTAACAAAGAAATAAAAAAAGAACAAGATGCCCTTACGGGCAGAAAGATTTCTGCAAGAAATGAAATATGAATGAAATATGTTATGAAATTTATAAAATTTGACAGAAAATTTGGAACGACCTAGGTGGGCTCGAACCACCGACCTTCCAGTTATCAGACAAGTCCACTAGCCAACTGCGCCACGGAAGCACGTGTGTTTTGTTATTGTATTATAAAGGTTTTTGACTCTTCTGTTTACAAAACGTTGAGAATTTATTTTCAGTAAGAAACGATGATCACAGTCCAAGATAGTTATTAGTTTCTTCTACAAATTTTCTTTTTTAACTGAAAATATGTTTTATGTCTTAAAATATATTTAATATTGATCAAAGAAACTTTTGTAAATATATCGCTGACATGCCATGCACGGTGCCTTGGTTTCATGTAAGTGCACGCACGAAATTTCAAAAAACCGCTAGGTTTGGACAGTAAGAAAAAAACGAAGAAAAACAAGATGCCCTACCGGGCAGAAGGATTTCTGCAAGCTTTGCTGCTGAAAATGCCACAAAAATGCAACACTAGCACACTAGTCCTGCAAAACTAAGACAGTCACATCATTCAGCTCGAGAAGCATCAGCATTAAATAAACAAAAATATTGATGCGACTGACAATGTTTTCGTCAAGAAAGTCAGCCTACCATAACATAAAAAAGGGGCTTTTCTTTATGCTATCGCGGAGATCATTTATGAAGATCTGTTTTTTTGTACGAATAAGCTGAATGATTGTTACTGGATATTTGCCACCCACGTACTCCAAAAAAGTGCATCGACACAATACGAAACTTTAATTTAACCACATTAAATATAACGAATCCTATAAAAAGATTGTGTATACTGGCGGTAACCAACATATCGTTTGGGCAGCACAAACTAATATATAAAGTTTCTATATTGATCTCTCCTCAGAATGAAAAATATAAATATCACAATAATAATTACTTAGAAATTAAAGCTCATATCTAATCTAAAAGTTAAAAAAATACAACATACGTAGGGAGAAAAGAGATAAGCTGATATAGCCAGAATACATCCAAAAATTGCTACTAAATATAGTATAAATAGCTGTATAAAGTGCATATGTTGGTGATGTTGGGGAGGAGCTGAAAGGAAGCTAAGCTGAGCTTTAAAAATCCAAAAGGTTCTAAGAATTGACTTCAAACATGCATACACATACAAAATACACGAAGGTCTTTCATATTTAAAAAGGCTTGGAGCAAAAATAAAACAAATACCTTTTCTTCCACACACCATGTATTGGCACTGTTTTCATATTTTAAACTTCAAGAAAACTTCTTTCAAAAAACACAATAACCACACTGTAATTTAATTTTGTGAACATGATAACTTCCCAACAGTAATGCAATTCTTTATATAAAATTATAAGCTGTATTAACTTCTTTTAAAGCCATATTTCCATCAAAGAAACTTTTAGCAAACTACACACGTTCTTTCGCTGCCATTTTTAAAACGTTTTGTGGACGATCACATGGCATGGCGAAAATCAGCCAATAAACTATCGCTATTGAAGTTAGGGTGGCTATATTAGCACCCTTTCGTAGAAATCGGGCATTATGTACCAATCACGATTGAGACGGCTTTTTTATGAACCAATCAAATTGGAGAAACAAATATGACTAGGTTTGGACAGTAAGATGAAAAAAAAAAACAAAAACAAAGACGATCGTAAAGGCTTTCTTGCTTACGCAGAAATCCAAAAAAACGAAAGCCGGTTGTAATAGCTTTTCTTGCTTTCGCAGAAATCTAACAACGGGAAAAAAGCTGAAAATTGGAATGTTAATTTCCTTTGCAGCTTTGCGTATTTTTTTTTTATCATAATGAATGTAAATGACGTTGTATGGACGTCAAAGAAACGGTTGTTACGACTTCTCCCGAACGTTTTTAAAAATCACTTATTTAGTTTGGGTTTAGTTTTAAGGAATTAAATTCTATTGTGCCTTGGGCAGCGCTTTTATTCCATTATCGCTTCTCTGGCTTTTCACGCATTTTCTGTTTTTTTGTGATCAAACTCCTAAGAAAAGAGCGACGTCATATCGACGTTTTAATGACCGTTGTTTGAACGTGAACATGACGTCATCGATTCATTTACCGTTATTGGAGTAGGAAACATATTTTTGTTCAATTATAAGAGGACGACTGCTTTTATGATTTTTACATCTTCGTCATATGATCGTCAGATATGGTCATGACTAACTATGGTATGAAGTTATATCGATAGCAAAATCAAAACATCGATCTTTCAATCAAGCAATCGATCATTCAATCGGTCGACCGATCGACCATCGATCAAAACAGAAGGTCGATCAATCGATACAGTGATCAGCAATTCGATCAGTCATTCAATCGATCAATCATTCAATCGATCAATCGACTACCAATACTCAATCCAATAATCCGGTGAATAATTATTAATAATAAAAATGTAATCTTTGTTTTTTATTATTATTATTATGAAGTAACTCAGCAAACTGACAAATTTTCATCTCGGAAAAAAATGTGATTAGGTCATCTCACTTATGCTATAAGCTACTTATCTTTTTAATAGGAATGTAATTATTATAATTGCCCGTCAAAAAGTAATTGTGCCACTGAAGACAAGGTTGAATTTAGTTTGCCAGTTAAAAACTGGGTGTCCGAAAAGAGGTATACATTTTTTAATAAACTTAGGTGTGGCTGAGGACTTTAGATTTTACGAAAACTGAGCAATTTAGATAGTGAAAGTTTCCTTTTTTAAAACATATTTATTGACGGTATTAATCTGTCAATATCACTTTTAAATAAATTGACATTGGGACGATTTCACGCATTTCTGCACCATTTAAACCAGGAAATAAACGTCTGAATTCATCAGCAGTCCGATTTTCACTTGGAGTTATTGTCGTTGAGTTACTTGTAGTACTCGAAGTAGTCGTTGGAGAGAGAGCAGCTGCAGCACGAGATAAATAAGAAATAGCAGTTTGCAGCATTTCGCCAACAGGACGCACATCTCCATTTGATTCCGCCATATTTAACACAAAATTTTGCATAGATCAGCACTTTTTCGAGTTGCTGAATCGGCACTTTTTTCGAGTTGCTGCGGTACGTTTTTTGAGTTGCTGAATCGTCACTTTTTTGAGTTGCAGAGCATCGCCGCTTTCACAGAATTGCTGAATCGGCAATTTTACCGAGTTATTGATTGAGAACGCAAGCGAATTATCGATTGATCGACCTGTGTATTGATTGATCGACCGATTGAATGATCGATTGCTTGATTGAAAGATCGATGTTTTGATTTTGCTATCGATATAACTTCATACTATGGCCATAACACGACGTCGAATAAACAGTAGCTTTGGTCAGCTTTGGTCGCGACGTTAATGTGACCAAATCCTAACCGTCATTTAAACGTCGGATGCTTACTGGGTTAAGTTAAATAAATCAAAGATGGGAGTAATTTGATGAATTCCAGTCTGTATCAAATTATTAGTCAGTGTACAAGTCTTCAATCCATACAGCTTCTTTTTTCAAGTGATTTTGGTTCATTTCTATCACATATCATTTTATTTTGGGAATTGTGATAGACCTGCTCTCATATAAGCAGCAAGAAAAGAATGGATAGTCATTCAGATATATTGAAAATTAGGCTAAAGCAATTTCCTCTAGGCCTAACGCGGGAATTATTCAAGCCACGAGGCTTCTAGTTCTACTTGTGTTTGTTGAAGGCGAATTTTTTCTCTCTCTCTTTCATTAACCATTTCTTCAATTCTACTTTTTTTCTTTAAGCTCCTCTCTCTTAAAGTTTATTTCCACTTGTTTAATTTCTTTATCTGAGTCAGCTTTCCCTTTTAAAAAACGAAATGTTTTGTTTCTACGCTTTGATGGTTGAGGTTCATCATCTGAGTTTCTTTTTAATGTTTCCCTAAATGTCTCTAAACTTTGTTGTCTCATCTCCTTGCCCTGGGCAAGGTCTTTTTGGTAATTTTTTGCAATTGATATTTGTTGTCCATAATGTCTCTGATAGCTCGATGTATTTCTGATTCCTCCTCTAGTAACCCATGTAAAAATTTTTTACAGGTTTTAATCGCACAGAGAGAAAGGCTTAGTATAATGAATTTTAGTATGATAAAGTTCCTCAATTGTTTGGAATGTAGAATGTTTAGAATGTAATATCTCGTTTTGAACAGCCTGTAAAACACGGGTTTCATCAAAAAAAAAAATAAAAAAAATAAAAAAAATACGCATGCTCAAACCTCGAACTAGTAGTGGTATCTGTCACGTACAAATCGCTGGCTTACTTTATAAAACAATTCATCATCTTGAAATTTATTCAGCGATTCAGCAATTCTCTCCCAGCACTTTCCACGTTCTTCACTCCCATGCTTGTGAGAGAAGGGTTCAAATGACAGGATTTCTCTTAATAAATTTATATCATGTTTGTCACTCCACTTCATTCTTTGTCTATAAATATGAATGTGAAAAAGTTGCATAATATAAACTAAAAGTATTTCGCAAAATATCGAACAGCTAGAGATTTTTAAAAAAATGAATTATTAAAGGTTAGTATGGAAAAAACAAAACTAAACAACTCACTGTGATTCCTCAGACATTATTTTGAATGCATGTGTTTCGTCGCCAGACAACGTGGAAATGGCGGATTTCAGAGAGTTAGAGACCAAAATATTTACTTGTTTCCACTTTTTGAAGCCATTTTATAGAAAAGACACCACACGTTCCAGAGACAACGCAAAAAGGCTGTTTCGAGGTTGCAGAATTTTCTAGAACACGCTTCGCATCGGGGAATCACCCAAAATGGTGCACGTAAATTCCGTGTTGTCAGTAGCAACCGTGTTCTAGACAGGCCTGTCGTGTTTTGCTAAAGGTCTCTATTGGTACACGCCGAACCGCAGTCTAGAATTCATTCAAGCCTGTTGCCTTCTTCGTATCAGCTGACAGATTGTTCCAGGCTAATGTGACCCGGAAAAGAAACGAATTTACACTCGCACCATAACAAAACGAATTTACACTCCCACCATAAGAAACGAATTTACACTCGCACCATAAGAAACGAATTTACACTCGCACCATAAGAAACGAATTTACACTCGCACCATAAGAAACGAATTTACACTCCCACCATAAGAAACGAATTTACACTCGCACCATAAGAAACGAATTTACACTCCCACCATAAGAAACGAATTTACACTCGCACCATAAGAAACGAATTTACACTCGCACCATAACAAACGAATTTACACTCGCACCATAACAAACGAATTTACACTCCCACCATAAGAAATGAATTTACACTCCCACCATAAGAAACGAATTTACACTCCCACCATAACAAACGAATTTACACTCCCACCATAACAAAACGAATTTACACTCCCACCATAAGAAACGAATTTACACTCGCACCATAACAAAACGAATTTACACTCCCACCATAACAAAACGAATTTACACTCCCACCATAAGAAACGAATTTACACTCCCACCATAAGAGGGAATTTCTAATGGCTACACCACCAGAGCGCAGATTAAACGTTGTTGCTTTTCGGCAGAACGTACCCTACATAAATTTGGAGTTCAAAAACGGCAGCATTTGCTTGGCCATCAATCTTTCAAAAATCTTAGATACAACAGGACAAAGAAAAAGACGAATTGATGAGAACATACAGCTGTTCGTAACTCAAGAAGAAATGGAAACACTCTTTGATGACGAGAGCAAATTAGCAACTTCAAGCATTTTAAATCCACTGGAATTTCGAACTGTTTCTGTCTACGTAATGAAAGTACTACCATCTCACTTTAAGATCATATTATAAGAATATCATTTTCGTCTATTAAGAATTAAATCCTACAATGATACTTGAAGGACCGTTAATGCAAAATAATTATTTAATGGCATCATGTGACGTCACGAATGATGAAGACAATGTTTATCTTTTCAAATTTGGATAGAAAATTCAGAAAATTGATTCTAATTTGTTTAGATTACAGTAACGTCATCATAATTAACCAACAACTGTCACAAAGGGGTTTCTTCTTCTGACTTCCTTGATTTTTTCGAAGAGCTCTTGAAACTAGCTCGAATTGTATATTTCGCCTCTTGTTTCATCTCATACAAACTACGATTGAAATTTGTGTGTAATCGTGCGTAAATGAACGGGTTACAAACGCTATTACTAGCCTGGAGTACTTTCAACATCGCATTAAACGTTTGAGCTGTATATGTGGCTTTTAAACCTGGTGGGTGCAACCAGGATATGCTGTACGTCAAGTAATAAATATCTTTGGGTAGTACCAGAATGAACAAAAATGTTGCCATGGACACAAGCATCCAAAATGTTTTTGTTCGGTTAACGTGAGCGTTACCTTTTATTTTGGTCAGTCGTTCGCTTTTGAAGAGATGTTTGTAAATAAATATGTTTGATGTAATCAACAGCGCTGCATAAACGATGTTTCTGAATAGCATTAAAAATATGTCAATGTACACGTATGTGATACTGAATTCTGGTCTGCAACTACTTGAATGCTCGATGCAATTTCTATTGCATTTATAGATATCGAAATTAAAGGTGGAGTTGATCGGTAATATCGAGTTTGAAGAATTTTGTTCCAATGCTTTCTCATAAATGTTTTGAATAGAAATTGAATTGTGAGAATTATAGCTGCAGGAGGTATTAATACGAAAGCCAGCTGAAAATTGGATAGTAGACTTGTTTGTTGTTGCTTCACATGACATGTATAGATCGCTTTCAGTGGAAACACTTAAATATACAGCGTATGGAAGTTCCCACAAAAATGATGAAGCTACCATCATAAGAACAGCATATGTCACTTGCTTCTTTGTATAGTTAGGTTTAAAAGGTTGACAAATAACACGACATCTGTCCAACGTAATGATCAAAATCATGCCTAAAGACATTGACACAGTGATAGGCAACAGCACTGGCAAAATTTTGCATCCAACTGTTCCAAAGTGCCATTGCTTGTATCCTGTCACATTCCAATAGATATAAAGGAAAGGATTGATGATGCTGGACATGATATCCATTGCAGCCAAGACTGTTATTAAGTATTCCATTGTTGAAAGACGTCGTCTGTTGTTTTTATATTTAAACACGTAAAGGACTAGGCTATTCCCAATTACGCCAATCACAAATAAAACAACGAAACTTATCGTTGATGCATATTCTAAAGTACCAAATCCACCCATTTCTTCTTGCAGAAGTTACTGATGCTATCAATGAATATCTTTCAAAGATACTTGTCGACTGTCATAAGAAAAAAACAAACATGAAATCGTGTTTTACACACCGATCATATAAACCAGACAATAATGAGTTTTAATAAGCAGGAATTTTTGTGTCTTGACGAATTCACATTGCTTGTAATTAAACATGTGATTTAATTAAATCTGTATTCTTATAAATGGTAAAATAATCCTTAACTGCAAATGTTAAGGATATCTGTTTTTCAAATCTGTATTTTTTTTGCAAGGATTACCTCTGTTGTAATTATCTACTACATCTCCTAATATGACGCTGTCACTCATGTCATGCAACATTCCCGTAAGAACAAGGCAAAATAACCTAATTAATTTGGAACGTACGAGGTTGCAAATATCCTTTGCCTTTCACGTGTTAAACTTGAGGTTCACGATACAAGCACTCCCAAATCATCAACAAAATCGCTGTACAAACGTTTTGCAGGATAGGATGTACACACAAGGCTCACTCGTGCTCTATCATGAAGTTTTGAAAGCACTCGTGAAAGGATTGTTCAAAGAAATGGTTTTTGGTCTGCGAAAAAGATTGATTCGACAAACATAAGGAAAAATAATATTACACTTTTAGAAACCAATGCAGATCAAACTTACTAATACAAGTAATGAACTTCTACTTCAATTTTTTCAATGAAAATAACGTGGATACGACAAGCTCCGATTGTGTGAAATTAACATGAATCTGAGGCAGGTATGAAAAATTTTGTGACATCATTTTTAAAAACCGCTTTAATTTGATAGTGCGTTAATATCTCAGTATGACGAATGATATGATTTATGAACATCTTGTTAAATAAGTTTTAAAGCAATTGTGTCACCAATACACAGGTACATTCACATCGTCTATAACTTGTCTTAACATATGTTCCGCATAATGATGGTTTTGTTCAAAACGCTATGTATCTTTCACGAACCATGTTATAGCAGATATCTCAGAATTAAATGTTAATGAAAATTGGAGAAATTCCGAATATTGGTTTACATTGCAAATGGTTTTATAAACTATTTTAGTACCGTTGTCAGTTCGATCAAATCGACAGCGTTGATTTTAACAGACTTTGTATGGAGGAAACCACCGGATATGATTTATAAAACATACAAAACATTTTAGACTCAGTAAAGTAACACCATATGAAGTATGTGGATATCTTTAAGAGCTGAGAGGGAAGAAGGCAACAGGGAATGACGATCTTCCCGCGCCTCTTTTGAAGGATTACAAACATTCGATCAAAGATACATTATGCTTTATCATTAACCTCTCCATCACAAGTGGAACATTTCCAACCGCCTGGCAAACTACTCGTATAATACCAATTTACAAATCTGGTTCAAAATCACTGTTTGATAATTACCGGCCCATTTCCATCTTGC
Source organism: Turritopsis dohrnii (assembly GCA_027922465.2). NCBI lineage: Eukaryota > Metazoa > Cnidaria > Hydrozoa > Anthoathecata > Oceaniidae > Turritopsis > Turritopsis dohrnii. Next base: position 124,543 of record BQMF02000570.1, on the reverse strand, counting down.
CAATTCTTTCAAAAGTTATTGAAGAAGCTGTTCACAAACAGTTATATAACTTTTAGAAGAAAATAAGTTACTCTGCCCCCAGCAGTTTGGATTTCCAAACGGAATGTCAACAGAACAAGCTGTCACACTTTTTATAGATGGTATAAGATCTGGTGTTAATAAAGGTGAAATGGTTGGTGCATGTTTTATTGATCTAACTAAATTCAAAGCTTTCAGCGAAACTTCGAAAGTATGGTATTTACGATCGTGAATTAGATTAGTTTACTGACTAGCTTTTTCACCGTAGAGCTAGTGTTCGATTTGGTCAGAGTAAATCTGGAAGCTTTGGTATATGTTCAGGTGTACCCAACCACAGGGGTCAATACTTGGCCCATTATTGTTCCTGTTAATATTCAATGACTTATCACTCTACCCTAACTCTAAAATTATTAAATACGCTGACCATGCCGTCCTTCTCTTAAGTGCGAAAAATGCTAAAGATATATTGAAATTATATGAATGACGATCTAAATTCTGTCTCGGCGTGGTTTGACAATAACGAATTGATAATAAATCTAAAAAAAGGAAAAACTGAAGCGTTACTGTTCGGAACTTCTCAAAAGGTAAAACGTCACCATGCAGATTTCGATATCTCAGTGAACCACATGAAAGTATGTATAACCAGGGAATACAAATACTTGGGAGTTATTGTTGACGGGTCACTAAAACCCGTTTTTCGAGAAATGTTATAAGAAGGCCTTTTCAAGAATTAGCTAACCTACTTGCCAAACTTCGATACGAACTTAACAAAATGGCTGCAAAATCGATAGTGCATGGTTATACTAACTTTTACGTATTGTGGATTCCACCTTCTTGCACTAAATAACACACAGTTACTTAAGATAAAATCACTCCATAGAAGAGCAGAAAACATCGTGAATAGAAACAAAGTAAATAAAACATGTCTCCAGTCGATTACAAATGCGAACAACAAGTGTGCCTGTCTATTTGTGAAATCGTGTCTTGATGGTGACGTTATAGACCCATTTAAAGGTTATTTTGCTGTATTTGATCACATCAAAAATACAAGAAACAATAATAAAATTGATAGTGCTGCCAAAAATTAAAACGGAATACGCAAGGAAAGATTTTTTATTTACTGGCGCGAATATATTTAACGCGCTTCCATTGAAGGCTCGAAGTTTAGATTACGATGTTTTCAAGGAATATGTGACGTAATATTTTACTTGATTCAGTTTTTTGTTTGTTATTTTGTTTTGTTCGCTTGCCTCCGCAGTGTCATCCACTTCCCACCAGTTTACTATCATTCTCTCTCCTACTCTTCCTAATAACTTCTTTTTATCATCATATTTTATTAAAAATTTTTACTAACATGTATAGCTCACTAGGTAAGACGGTTGGCTTGTAATACAAGGGTGATGTGTTGGTAGTGGTTCAAATTCTGGCACTGTAGAATGCTAATGTGATTTGAAAAAAATGACATATGCAACTGAAGGTATAATGAGATATATATGTGCATGATGTGATGTTATGAGCAATTGCCTCAAAAAACATAAATAACACCACAATCACCTATCAGTCTAGTATGTGCAAGTTCTCTGCCTTAAAATCTGAGGTATACATTCCTGGTTGAGGCCCACATCAGTGGATAACACTGCCAGTTCCCCACAGCCTCGTTAAAATAAATTAAAAAAAAATGTATATAGATTTTATTATTCTTTTATTTTTTACTGGACGCACATTGATAACAACTTTACATATAGTTGAAGTGTTATAACCATTATAAATATTCGTTAAATAAAAAATAAAAATAAAAATAAAAGGACTAAGTCTGGCCCAAAACAGTCCATTATGCTAAAACTACACAAGAAGTGTTGGTAATAAAACGCCATAAGCCCACATTAAATACATAAGGGGGTTCAGTTCCTTTAAAATCATTTAATTGATCTAGTAGTGAATTTTTAATTTTGTTGCCATAGTAATGGTCTTATATACCTTGATTTTCCCTTGTAATATGTTTGACTCTGATGATGGTTACGAGATGGTGTGCTTAGATTTTAGTAAAACATTCATCACTCTTATTATTCGACTGATCTAATCATGAACGTCCTGTTTCTATTATTTACCATTTAGTTAACTTGTAGAGTGTAGTTATGACAACTGCCAAGTGCGTTTACTGGATGGACATTAGGGAGATTCGTAAACTCGACGAGCCTGTTACACGAAAAAAAATCAATTACTTGGGAGAATTATTTTGAAACTGTTCTACTAAAACGGTACTTCAGAGATTTAAAGCCTTTTGTTGTATCAAAAGAAACATCATTGCTTTGCACGCTTATTTCAAGTGTTGATGTGAAGTTTTCAATGACTTTGTAGGGAAAAATTCACGAACAACTCTACTAAGGGGCTGATTACATGATCCCGGTTAGACAGGATGAAATTTCATCCCACCTTGCCGAGATGAATTTCAACTCAGTGTTACATGCAAAATTTTCATCCCGTTTAGGCGGGACGGGACAAAACTAACCCTTTGTATTTTGAATTTTTGACAAACTACGCATGCTCAAACCTCAAACTTGTCCCAGTTGACCGGGACGAAGCGATTACATGGGCTCTTGATAGCCGAAATCTCGGATAGGCGGGATGAAAATTTTATCATGTAATTGCGATGGGAAATTTATGAAGATTTGAACAGGAAGCCAAGACCTCGGTAAGGCGGGATGAAATTTCATCCTGTCTAACCGGGATCATGTAATCAGCCCCTAAATTGTATACATTTCCCGACAAATCTATAAAAAAATAGTTTTGTGTAAACGAAACATGATTTTTCCGAATCCCGCTAATTGCCATCATAAAAATCACCGTTAAATTACCTTATAGACACATGCTGATGTTGATGTTTTTGCAAACAGGGCTGAAGCAACAGATTTTATAATTATATTATTTCTAAATATCCCGATATAAAATTCATTATGGAATGGCAAAATACCTTTTTTGGATGTTTCAATTGACAACTCAAGGCATTCGTTAAAAATATCGATATATCAAAAAAAACTTTCACTTGCATTCTTAAACCTAAAGCGACATGAAGAATGTTTCTAGGGACATGTGACCATGCACATGTGATGCGACCGAAAATGTTTCACGTGTCGTCAACTATTCAGAACATAAACCTATCACCAGACTTCACTTCCCTTACCATGTATAGATGAAGGGGATGCAAACTTTCTAAATTTTCAGCAGTTTGTCTCTGATCAAGGTGGTCGACCAGCTTTTACTTGATCATTTTCTTAAAAGCATTCATCTGAAGATAAAATTGTAAAATTTTCCGTCATCATAAGGGATTGTTCACAAATGACGTCAACCATTTTTCCAAGATTTTTGACACCCCCTCCCCCCTCTGTCAACCTGCGTCAACATTGCGTTGCCCCCCTCAGAACATACAATCGTAAACCAATAACTCGTTACCGTAGCAACAAATGCAAAAAGCTATTTTATCTAATTTTCTTGTCATAAAATTTAATAAAAAACATATTGCAAGAAAAATTGATTGGTAAAAAAAGAAGAGCTAAATCCGAGGGGCGGCGCGATCGTAGCCAACGAACTTCTCCAGTTACGCAACTGGTTTAGTGGCTGACTTATTTGGCAATACATCCATTATACAACTTCCATCAAGCAACGAGACGTGAAAAATATTTAAGAAATCACAAAAAAGAACTAAAAGTGTTTCATGAACGAAACTTATCTTCTCAATGACACAAGTTTATTGAATTAGGTCGAACTACTGTGACTTCTTATGATGACGCGTTGGTGAAACGATTCAAACATGCAGGCTATCTTCGGTATTCAACCATGCAGACAACTATCTTCGGTATTTGAGCTTTTGTGGTCCACAGAGACTTCAACCCTGTCTTCACTTTGACGAAGTAAAATCCGCAGCTTTTGGCGACTTTTTTTGTTAGCACTTAAGAATATCATGGCGTTAGCGGATGAATTCCCGTATGTGAGAATATAACCAAGAAGCAAAACGAATTCCAACCATTTTCTGTTGGTTTGCTCCATTTTACTGGCAGACATAGAATGTGTCATCGAAATAATGATATATGGGAGATAAAAAATGAGGACCGCTAACAAAATGCGCGATGATATTTTCGTGACAGTTGTGTTGACCTGCTTCAGCATATCTTTTGTGTTGGTCTGTGTCTTGTGATCACGTACTGCTTTGATCGTCAGTAGGTACAGAACAAACACTGTTACTGCAATTAGAAAATCAACAGCAACCGTTACTTTCTTTGAAGTGGAGAAAAAATTTAATTTCGTACCGAGTACATAAACAGTTGCTTGCAAAATCGATAAACAAACGGCGGCAAACATGATGAGTGTCGCTCTTTTGTCGGACATGATTTTTGAGTAGCCATTCAAGTATTTCATTCGAACATACCTGTCGTAGCCAATCACTGCAATAGTATACCCTGATGTGTGCGTTAAAAGTATAGCAAAAAACTGCAGAAGCGTCTCGAAATCACAAGCTGATTTGTCGGCAAACTCTGCGAGCATGACGGTAAACAACGACTGAACCACGACAGCAAGACATATGTCGGATACACTCAAATACAAAATGAGTCGAAAGGACACGTTACGTAATTGATTTGTCGAGTATAATGTGTAGATGACAGCGCTGTTCACAACCAAATTAGATATCATCACCATTACATTCAGAGCAATCAATACGTTTATTTGTCCATTGGTTAAAAGCACCTTACCAGAGTACGATGTGTCACATTTTTGATCCATGATATAAGCGGCGAATCTGAAATATAATAAGGCCTTAAGCAACATCAATCTAGCAAAGTTTTGCTGATTAAAGTCCTATGAATTGTTTGTTTATAGAAGAGCTCGCCAGCAATGGAGCTTACACTAATCTGATTATGATATAACGTAGCAGAGAAAAAATGGAAGTGGAAAATTACGACCGCCATTAGTCATAAAACGACGACCGTTATCAGTCATAAAATATTGCAAACGATTTTTAAAAGTTTCTGTAGAGAATTCTTTCTAATATATAATGATTAAAAATGATTTCGACTTCACAAAAAAATTTCCACATTCTTTCTAAATATCCTTTATTTGAATTGTTCGAAATTCCACACGATCATCTTTTGTTTTGTTTACATATTTCTGTTGATTTTGATTGGGTATTTGCTCGGATAATCTTCACTACACATTTTAAAAACCTGAACTCATTGTTATTCTGAAAGAGTGAAAGGATCAGAAGAGAAAGAGCAGATCGCTGATGGATGGATGTTTGGTGATGGATGGATGTTCTGGTTTTTCTAGAACTGTTCTGTCGTCCTCATTTAGACTACACTCCTAGCGCTTACAGCTCCTCTTCTTCTTTAAACCTAACTCTATAGTTTGTAAAAAATGTTGTGATTCTAGAATATCTTGTTTTGAGTGTCTAGGGTGTTAAGTGACTATAACAAATATACCACTAAGATTTTCGAAAGGAACTAAAATACTAACCAATCAACAATTTGATATCACGTGGGTGTGTTGAACGAGCTAATTTAAAATTAAGGAGGAATACTTAAAATACGAACTTACTACTTCTTACGGCGAAAAACGTCTTTCATAATGATCGAATGGTGATATAATGTTTGAGTCTAAATGAGATTACTGTGGTTTTAGATTCCATCTATTATGTTAAATATGTGACTATTATCACTGAAGATGACAAGTTTACTCAGATTGTCATATGACGTCATGGCAGTCTCCTTTAAACATGTTCATCAATATACTGACAATATTTATGTCATACTTTTGGAATGCAGTGCTTTTTACTCTCAGCATAACTTTAAAGCTAGCTACAAAAATTGTAAACCGTTTAGTTGACTAAGTGACCTGGGTTCTAAGTTGATCTTTAAAACATTCTTTGTATACAACAAAATAACTCTCCTCCACAGCTGTAATCTTTCTTACAAGGATTTATAAACAACACAAAAACATTGAAAGCACTAACTATTTTACATCATCAATTTCTGAAGTGCTAGCAATAAACCGATTTAATCATAAAAACAAATAAACAAACTTATTCTTTACATTTGTGCTTCGAAAAGTCACGTAAACACTTACGTCAGACTTTTTAGCTTTCTTGAAGTTTACGGCAAACAAAGCCGTTTATCATATCACTCAGACAACACCTTGGTTTCCCGAAATTACTCTCCTTAACATGAAAGCAAGGCTGGATATACTAGCGTTAATATTTATCAAGGTTACCAAAGACACTACAACTGAAATCTCTTTTTTGTAGTGAAGGTAAACACAGACGTTATAGTTGAACATGAAATGGATTGGGTAAAACATCTAACATCTCTACGCCTTTGTTTACTATACAAGAAATTGAAAAAAATCGCATAAAATGTGGAAAACACATTTTTCCAAAATTAATTTTCGATTTTCATCACGAGAAAGACAAAAAAATAAGGATTCCATCGATATAAAATTTATAAAAATTAGCTGGATATTTTCTTCAAAAACGCGATGAAACTTTTTGAAGCCAATGTTTTCAAAGGTTTTGCTTCGATATCGAAAAGGCAAGTGGCTCTGGGTTTGAGGTTGTCCTATGTATCTAACTATGGCGAATAATTTTTTACATATATGGGGGTAGTTTCAGACATATTTCTAACATCAGTGACGTAATTGGTAGCGAAAGCAACAGGAATTGTGGAAAATGATCCATGTGGAATGCAAAATATTGCCTAAAATACAATCATCCCCAGTGATGGCAGAAAATATGTCATCAATAAGAGTTTTTGAAGTTTCTGTTATTCTTGTTGGTAAGAAGACCCGAGGCAGAACTAAGTGTGAACCAAGTATATCAAGAAAACTGGTAATATCTTGATTTGAATCAGATTTGAATCAGACATAAGCATGCTGATCTGAGATGTAAAGTAATGCACCACCTGCAAAAGATTCAGTGGGTGCATGTACAGCGGATAATCCTTTAATAGAAAAATCCAAAGTCGAGTCTTTCAAGAACCTAGATTTGGAAATTCCAATAAAATTAAAGTCAAGGATTAAAATAGCTAACATGGTATTAAATTCGCAGTTTAGTGTTAAAGGAAAAAATTGTGCAAGAAAAAAAGAAAGGGAAAAAATCACAACGTATAGTCCATTCACTAACAGATGCAAAATTTCGACCAGACAGAAGTCATTACTATTTTATTAACAATTATCGAAACACTTAATACCTTGGTATATTCGATTAAGTCTACAGTGTGTTTCGTAATGTTGGAAATGGAAATTTTAAAGTTGTTTTTTTAAATGAATATACCGAATTTCAAAATAATGTTTACATCAATGGAAAGTCATTTTCAAGCTCTTTCGACTAGTATATTTTTGTGAAAAAGGAAAAAGTGGGTTTTGAAAAAATAAGAAAAATGTAACTAAATTTTTAATGGTCGATTAACACGTTGTTTAATTACATCGTGCTTATTGTTTCAAAGCACTAAATCCATACAAAGTTTTATTAATTTTATCTTTGCGCTGAGACCCCCAAGCTGATGTTTAAAAACATAAAAGTTAAACAGCTTATTCAATGATATCCGCACACAATGTACCTATCCAATTGCAGCGCAAAGTTATCGGATCGAGTGGGACTCGAACCCACGACCTCTCGCTTGCCGGGCGATTGCTCTAACCACTAAGCTACCGACCCCTTGCGATCATACTAGTTCGTACCTGAATGTCTACGAATCAGTGAAATCTCATTGGATAGATGCTCAGAGCCAATTGAGCGCATACGCTCCCCTCGTCTGCTACGACAAGCGAGAGGTCGTGGGTTCGAGTCCCACTCGATCCGATAACTTTGTGCTGCAATTGGATAGGTACATTGTGTGCGGATATCATTGAATAATATATATCTATACTGCACATTGGTCTCAGTTAAACAGCTTAAATTTGTTTATTGTTTTCCAAACTGCTGTCATTGTTTGAAAAAATCTTTTCTTTTCATTCACACCTTAATCGACCATTAAAAATTTAATTACATTTTTCCAAGACATTTTCCTTACTTTTTCAAAACCTACTTTGGTAATTAAATTGCGCAAAGTGTCTCAAGAGATACTTTAAAATACAAGAAAATGCATTCTATGGTGTAAAACAGCTATTTACTTTTTTCTGGGGATATTTGAAGAAACAAAGGAAAACAAAACTACGACATGCAACCCCCTGAAATAATTTCATCTTGGTCATTGGATTTCTGCGAAAGCAAGAAATACCTTAAAACCGGCTCTGTTCTTTTTGGATTTCTGCGTAAGCAAGAAATACTTTACGATCGTCTTTGTTTTTCTTAGTTTTTTTTTGGATTTCTGCGTAAGCAAGAAATACTTTACGATCGTCCGTGTTTTTCTGTTTTCATCTTACTGTCCAAACCTACGCATTTTTGTTTCTTAAATTTCATTGGTTCATAAAAAAGCCGTCTCAATCGTGATTGGTGCATAATGCCCGATTTCTACGAAAGAGTGCTAATATAGCCACCTTAAATACAATAGCGACAGTTTATTGGCTTGAATTTCCGCCATGTGATCATCCGGGTATTTTTCGACTTCACCACACCGTTCGCATAATGGTAGAAGAAAGCGAAGAAACCCACTTACACTTCCACGTGTTGATTGATCGATATATATTGAACAGATTTAAAAGAAAATTTAAGGGAGAAAGGGTAGAAATTTATAATTATCTTAAAATAATTCTAATGCGTTCATTCTTTTCTAAAAAGAAGCTCTCAATGTTTTATAAAAACAGTATGTGAAAAGGAATGCTTCTTTTTGGAAAATGTCTGGGGGATTCTTTTTAAGCCTTTCTAAATACCAAAGATCCTTTGTTTGTGTGGGCTGTAATGCTGTTTAAGCTCTGGATACATACAGCTCAGCTCAGTTTCCTATTCAGCTCCAACAACATACAAGAATGTTCTGACTACCCTCTACCTGTGCATCATTTTATGTTTGATGTTTCTCTAGCTATTTTAGTATACTTGGATATTCTAAATATTGGACATCCTTTAACTCAAATTTCTGCTTTCAGTTATGTTTGCTAATTTTGGTAAGTGTAGGTCTTTCATAATCCTAATCTTTTTTTACTCTTTGTGTTTGGGAAGTCTTAGTAATTTGGAAGATTGACCGTACATGCGTAATCACTGTAATATCTGAAGGCATATAAGTTTTGTGTTATTTTGTTCATTAAGTTTATTGGGAGTTAACGTAAATTTCGTATTGTGTCAGTTATCCTTTCATAATGCCCTGCCGTGTATACGTAATTAAAAATTTAACGTTTTTTAAGTTTCTGAATAAATTTTTATCGAAGTAATAGTTCTTCTAATCGAAAAAAGTGCTCAATATTTGTTGAAATAGAGCAGAGTATTGAAGAAAAAACTACAGTTTTTCAGTACTCAGAGTTTCATGCCGTACGTATTGTACGACAATCTTCAGCTAAATAAACCGTTTTACATATAATACAATGTTAGGGTATCCATCATGACGTCAGTTATCGGAATTTTGAGACGTAAATATCAGCTGATGTTTTCGACGGTGTCTGCATTTGGCGATAATTTCTGACCTTTTATTGAGGAGGTTTTTTCCAGGGTAATTGGCGATCCAGAATTTTTCATTTAGACAAAGTAAACATCTTTTTGATTCTGGTGTATATGATTTGGCTTTGGTGATTATTTTCCAAGATATGGTTGGTGTTCCGTCGTTTTCTTTTATATTCCAAACTTCTGTTGAAAGCGCCGTGTTGTTTTTGTATTTTTCCAGGCGGAAAGATGTATTGTGACTGTTGAACCTTTTCTTAAACGTTGTTTCGCAAAGTCCAATGTATTTTTTTCTTTATAATTGGGCAGATCAGATTTTATAGTAGCTTCATAAACGATGTTTGGTGTAAGACATTTATTGTTCAGGGGACATTCTTCTTTTTGTACGCAATTGCAGGATCTTTCGTTTTCATTCTTGTTGATGGGATAAAGTATCTTCTTGTTGTGGTTATCAATGATCGATTTTACATTTGGCATGCAGCTATAGCTAACTTTGATGTTGTTTTTATTAAAAAGTTTGTGATATTTATGATGTTGGGGAAAGTGTTTGTTTATTAGTTTTAGGAAGTATCTGCCGATGTTCGTTTCTAGGTTTTTGTTGTATGGGGGATTGAACCAAATGATCTTTCTTTTTCTTCGGTTTCGTTGTTGGTTTCTATTTGTTGTATATTGGAATTCGTGATTGTATTGTATTATTGTATTATATTATATTGTATTATAAATTATAAATTTTTATAATCTTTTCATGAAATTTAGTTCAGGTAATGCATGTTTCTAAATTAAAAAAGATAGCAATGACATATTGGTACTCAAATTAGAGCACAAGTTTCTGTTTTCCGTTATGTATGTTGATTTTGTATGATGTATTTTGCATCATTAAAATCTACGCTTTCCTTTTTGTGCTTGTGAATTAGGAATTCTATTAGGATGGTAGGCATTTACATTAACTTACATTGTCTTATCTGAATTGATCACTGAATCCTTAATATCATGTCGTACTAACAAAATAAAGAACATTACGTCATTCAGATATAATCAAAGTTTATTGGTGCTCATTTGTATAAAGTTTTGCATAGTGACAATTATGTTTTTTCCAGATTTTTGGAGAGTACATGATATGCGGAAATGATTAAACCTTTCTTAAATTTCAGGAATGTCAATCATAGTCTTCCTTTTTTCATACTTCAGCTGGTTTTGCAGAAATCCTTATGCCTGTAAGGGCATCTTGTTTTTTTTTTCATCTTACTGTCCAAACCTACGCATTTTTGTTTCTTAAATTTTATTGGTTCATAAAAAAGCCGTCTCAATCGTGATTGGTGCATAATGCCCGATTTCTACGAAAGGGTGCTAATTTAGCCACCTCCACTTAAATAGCGATAGTTTATTGGCTGATTTTCCCAATGCCATGTGATCGTCCACAAAACGTTTTAAAAATGGCAGCGAAAGAACGTGTGTAGTTTGCTAAAAGTTTCTTTGATGGAAATATGGCTTTAAAAGAAGTTAATACAGCTTATAATTTTATATAAAGAATTGCATTACTGTTGGGAAGTTATCATGTTCACAAAATTAAATTACAGTGTGGTTATTGTGTTTTTTGAAAGAAGTTTTCTTGAAGTTTAAAATATGAAAACAGTGCCAATACATGGTGTGTGGAAGAAAAGGTATTTCTTGTTTTATTTTTGCTCCAAGCCTTTTTAAATATGAAAGACCTTCGTGTATTTTGTATGTGTATGCATGTTTGAAGTCAATTTTTAGAAGCTTTTGGATTTTTAAAGCTCAGCTTAGCTTCCTTTCAGCTCCTCCCCAACATCACCAACATATGCACTTTATACAGCTATTTATACTATATTTAGTAGTAATTTTTGGATGTATTCTGGCTATATCAGCTTATCTCTTTTCTCCCTACGTATGTTGTATTTTTTTAACTTTTAGATTAGATATGAGCTTTAATTTCTAAGTAATTATTATTGTGATATTTATATTTTTCATTCTGGGGAGATCAATATAGAAACTTTATATATTAGTTTGTGCTGCCCAATGGATATGTTGGTTACCGCCAGTATACACAATCTTTTTATAGGATTCGTTATATTTAATGTGGTTAAATTAAAGTTTCGTATTGTGTCGATGCACTTTTTTGGAGTACGTGGGTGGCAAATATCCAGTAACAATCATTCAGCTTATTCGTACAAAAAAACAGATCTTCATAAATGATCTCCGCGATAGCATAAAGAAAAGCCCCTTTTTTATGTTATGGTAGGCTGACTTTCTTGACGAACATTGTCAGTCGCATTAATATTTTTGTTTATTTACTGCTGATGCTTCTCGAGCTGAATGATGTGACTGTCTTAGTTTTGCAGGACTAGTGTGCTAGTGTTGCATTTTTGTGGCATTTTCAGCAGCAAAGCTTGCAGAAATCCTTCTGCCCGGTAGGGCATCTTGTTTTTCATCTTACTGTCCAAACCTAGTCATATTTGTTTCTCCAATTTCATTGGTTCATAAAAAAGCCGTCTCAATCGTGATTGGTGCATAATGCCCGATTTCTACGAAAGGGTGCTAATTTAGCCACCTCCACTTAAATAGCGATAGTTTATTGGCTGATTTTCCCAATGCCATGTGATCGTCCACAAAACGTTTTAAAAATGGCAGCGAAAGAACGTGTGTAGTTTGCTAAAAGTTTCTTTGATGGAAATATGGCTTTAAAAGAAGTTAATACAGCTTATAATTTTATATAAAGAATTGCATTTCTGTTGGGAACTTATCATGTTCACAAAATTAAATTACAGTGTGGTTATTGTGTTTTTTGAAAGAAGTTTTCTTGAAGTTTAAAATATGAAAACAGTGCCAATAATACATGGTGTGTGGAAGAAAAGGTATTTCTTGTTTTATTTTTGCTCCAAGCCTTTTTAAATATGAAAGACATTAAATATGGTAGGCTGACTTTCTTGACGAACATTGTCAGTCGCATTAATATTTTTGTTTATTTAATGCTGATGCTTCTCGTGCTGAATGATGTGACTGTCTTAGTTTTGCAGGACTAGTGTGCTAGTGTTGCATTTTCGTGGCATTTTCAGCAGCAAAGCTTGCAGAAATCCTTCTGCCCGGTAGGGCATCTTGTTCTTCTTCTTACTGTCCAAACCTAGCGGTTTTTGGAAATCTCGTGCGAATGTTTACACGAAGCCAAAGTCACGCATTTCAGTCGAAGAAGAAACTCACAACAAAGAGCCAACCAAAAGGATCCCAAAGCAGCTTTAGTCAGTATAATTAAAGAAGATGCACATTTCCAAAACTGAAGATGAAGAATAAAATTTGTAGCAGTAATTTATTATCATCTTATATTATATTATTATGATTGGCGATTTTTCGTTTCGTTTTATGAACAGAATGAAAAGGTATGTTTTGTTTTTGTGATTAATGTCAGAGATTTTTTCTAAAAAATTGTTGTTTCAAATGTGGGCTGTAATGTTTTTTAAGCTCTGGATGCGTAAAGCTCAGCTTAAGTTCCATCTCAGCTCCAAATGTCTGCCTACTCAGCATCACTTTTTATATCTTTAGCTAATGTTTCACTCTAACTATATTTTAAGCTTATGTGCTTGTATAATGCTTTGAAGTGCAGTATTGTTTTTTGTCGGTGATCAGTAGTTCTTAGGCTATCAATGTCTCTAATTATGGACAGCCTTCCTAATTTTGATATATAATTCGAAACACTTTACATCCTGTAAAAAACATTCAACTTTCAGTTTTGTATTTTTCATGATCAAAATTTTTGTTTACTTTTTTGTTTGTAATTAGTCCATTGGTAATTAGGAAGATTGATAGCAGTCTTTAATGTTTGAAGTATGTATATGATATACTTTCGTCATTACTTTGAAATCAGAAATGATCAATGTACATGTTTAACATTATTCTGTATACTTTATTCAAAATAAAGAATATAAGTATTTTTCATTCAGATCAAAATAAATATATGGTCTGGTGGTATATATAGTTTAAAGTGTTTGTAGTGTCAATAAAGTTTTTGTTGTGTCAGTTATGCTTTCATGAAGCTCTGGGGAGAACATACACTTTATATAATAACTGTAGCTATGTGTTCATATTAGGGGAAAATGTTTCAATGTTTAAACCTTTCTAGATACGAAAGATTTTTTTTGTTTCTTGTTTGGGTTGTAATACTTTAACATCTTTTTCTCCTCAGCTCCAACATTACGTATTGGTTGTCTGCTCTGCACAACTTTTGCTTGATGATTTTTTAGCTAAGATATACTGACAATGCCCCCATTTACGAATGATCTTCCTAATCACGATTGTTAATGAACAATTACTTTGTGTTCTATTTTTACGTGCTGTGTGGACCCGTCTATGTAGTGTTAATGTTGTATTGTATTGTTAGTCACAGTTCATATGTTTCTTTGTAGTTGAACATTTTTATTTTGTTTGTATGTGGCTTGTGTGTGGGTCGAGCGTCAGTATAAACTACTTATTATTATGTTATGTTTGTTGATTTGTTTGTTGATGTGTTTTTTCTATAATCGCGTTTTGTTTTGTAATAGTATATCCCTAATTATCATCCTGGCAAATTGAAATGTTCTGTGTATAAATTCAAAATACTGTATATACTATAGTAACACAATACAAAACTTTTGGTAAAGTTTGGTATAAATTTATAGAGCATATACTTTTAATGATCAAGATCTTTGATTACTTTTTGTATTTGCAACATTGAGAATTTAAGAAGATTGGAAGTACATATCAAATGTTTAAAGCATATTACGTGATTTTCATACGTAATCACTGTGATATCAGAAAAGATCAATATAAACTTAATCGTATGTTGTATACCCAAAATAAACAATGTTTCATGTCATTCAGATGTATATATGCAATAAAGTTTTACATAGTATCAATTACACTTTCGGCATGCCTTGTAAAGATCATTCAACCTTTTCAAATTTCTAAAAGAATTTTTAAAAACTTTTCTTTCAAATTTCTAAAAGAATTTTTATAAACTTTTCTTCTATTGTGTTAGATTAGGTCATTTTGCGTTGATTGTTATGTCATGCATTTCTTTTATATGTAATTTGTGTATTGTTTATGTAATTATATATAAGAGTACTTTTTACATTTCTCACTCTCATTCAAACATTCAAAAGAGTCAACATATAATTTCAAATCATTTATTCATGAAAATTTTCACTGGTAGCACATCTTTGGCCAGCTGTTTGAACATATTTAACTTCAAATATTCAATAACAAAGCTCATTTTACTTTGTGTGTCACAATTCCGACCTGCTGTGTGCAGTCTACACTGAGCAGCAGTCAATGTTGCATTGTATTGTTCAATCATTCAAAATCTTTCAAGTTTCAAGAATGTTATTGTTAGTCTTCCATTTTCATACTTCAGCTGATTTTGCAGAAATCCTTCTGCCCGTAAGGGCATCTTGTTGGATTTCTGCGAAAGCAAGAAATACCTTACAACCGGCTTTGGTTTTTGGATTTCTGCGTAAGCAAGAAATACTTTACGATCGTCTTTCTCCTGTTTTTTCATCTTACTGTCCAAACCTACGCATTTTTGTTTCTTAAATTTCATTGGGTCATAAAAAAGCCGTCTCAATCGTGATTGGTGCATAATGTCCGATTTCTACCTCCACTTAAATAGCGATAGTTTATTGGCTGATTTTCGCCATGCCATGTGATCGTCCACAAAACGTTTTAAAAATGGCAGAGAAAGAACGTGTGTAGTTTGCTAAAAGTTTCTTTGATGGAAATATGGCTTTAAAAGAAGTTAATACAGCTTATAATTTTATATAAAGAATTGCATTACTGTTGGGAACTTATTATGTTCACAAAATTAAATTACAGTGTGGTTATTCTGTTTTTTGAAAGAAGTTTTCTTGAAGTTTAAAATATGAAAACAGTGCCAATACGTGGAAGAAAAGGTATTTCTTGTTTTATTTTTGCTCCAAGCCTTTTTAAATATGAAAGACCTTCGTGTATTTTGTATGTGTATGCATGTTTGAAGTCAATTTTTAGAACCTTTTGGATTTTTAAAGCTCAGCTTAGCTTCCTTTCAGCTCCTCCCCAATATCACCAACATATGCACTTTATACAGCTATTTATACTATATTTTATAAGTAGCAATTTTTGGATGTATTCTGGCTATATCAGCTTATCTCTTTTCTCCCTACGTATGTTGTATTTTTTTAACTTTTAGATTAGATATGAGCTTTAATTTCTAAGTAATTATTATTGTGATATTTATATTTTTCATTCTGAGGACATCAATATAGAAACTTTATATATTAGTTTGTGCTGCCCAAACGATATGTTGGTTACCGCCAGTATGCACAATCTTTTTATAGGATTCGTTATATTTAATGTGGTTAAATTAAAGTTTCGTATTGTGTCGATGCACTTTTTTGGAGTACGTGGGTGGCAAATATCCAGTAACAATCATTCAGCTTATTCGTACAAAAAAACAGATCTTCATAAATGATCTCCGCGATAGCATAAAGAAAAGCCCCTTTTTTATGTTATGGTAGGCTGACTTTCTTGACGAACATTGCCAGTCGCATCAATATTTTTGTTTATTTAATGCTGATGCTTCTCGAGCTGAATGATGTGACTGTCTTAGTTTTGCAGGACTAGTGTGCTAGTGTTGCATTTTTGTGGCATTTTCAGCAGCAAAGCTTGCAGAAATCCTTCTGCCCGGTAGGGCATCTTGTTCTTTTTCATACTGTCCAAACCTAGCGGTTTTTTGAAATTTCGTGCGTGCATTTACATGAAACCAAAGCACCGTGCATTGCATGTCAGCGAAAGATTTACAAAAGTTTCTTTGATCACTATTAAATGGATTTTAAAGAAGATATACATATTTTAAGGTGAAAACAGAAAATATATAGAAGAAACTTATAATTATCTTGGACTGTGATCATTCTTTTCTAACTAAAAAGAAGTTCTCAACGTTTTATAAACAGAAGAGTCAAAAGGGCTAATTAAGATAGAAAATGCGTTTTCTTTGATATTTTATCACTTAATTGATGAAGGAATAGATATTAATCAAAAAGGTCTACATAAAACTGGGACTTTTAGTTACTTATGGTACTGAATCAATGTACTTTGGCACTTGAAAATAGATATGTTTTTCATGTCAGTAAAGCACAGATCAGACTTTCTTATTACGTTCTACGTTTGTTAGCTATCTGTTCTGTCTTTGAACATCAGATTTTCAAAAATCGAGTTAAAAAAAAGGAAGTTATCTGTTCGAACTCATTTTCGGTTTCAAGAAATTATAATTCAAACATACATGTGTTTTTCGAAGAAACGAGTTTTTTTTTCTACATAAGCTCTTATAAAAAAACGTACGTTATAAACAGCTCATGCATGTATAATTCTTTTGTCCTCTAATAAATTAAATTGCTGGTGTGTTACAATTAGACCCTATTTACACGAGTTAGTAATTTTAAACATTATTATCGTTTATGCCTGTTTTCCACCTGTAAGATATTTCAAGAAATAACGTTTACAGAACTTTTAAGAACTTTAAGTAAAATTTCGAAATTATTCTTGTGGCAAGTACTTTTGCTGTTACCGTCTGTGGCGCAGTTGGCTAGTTACTCGGCTGTTATACGAAAGGTCGGTGGTTCGAACCCACTTAGATCATGTAACATTTTTTTTGTCGAATTTCATAAATGTCATAACATTTTTCATTTTTCATGCTTCAACAGATTTTGCAGAAATCTTTCTGCCCGTAAGGGCATCTTGTTGGATTTCTGCGTAAGCAAGAAATACTTTACGATCGTCTTTCTCCTGTTTTTTCATTTTACTGTCCAAACCTACGCATTTTTGTTTCTTAAATTTCATTGGTTCATAAAAAAGCCGTCTTAATTGTCATTGGTGCATAATGCCCGATTTCTACGAAAGGGTGCTAATTTAGCCACCTCCACTTAAATAGCGATAGTTTATTGGCTGATTTTCGCCATGCCATGTGATCGTCCACAAAACGTTTTAAAAATGGCAGCGAAAGAACGTGTTGCTAAATGTTTGCTAAAAGTTTCTTTGATGGAAATATGGCTTTAAAAGAAGTTAATACAGCTTATAATTTTATATAAAGAATTGCATTACTGTTGGGAAGTTATCATGTTCACAAAATTAAATTACAGTGTGGTTATTCTGTTTTTTGAAAGAAGTTTTCTTGAAGTTTAAAATATGAAAACAGTGCCAATACATGGTGTGTGGAAGAAAAGGTATTTCTTGTTTTATTTTTGCTCCAAGCCTTTTTAAATATGAAAGACCTTCGTGTATTTTGTATGTGTATGCATGTTTGAAGTCAATTTTTAGAAGCTTTTGGATTTTTAAAGCTCAGCTTAGCTTCCTTTCAGCTCCTCCCCAACATCACCAACATATGCACTTTATACAGCTGTTTATACTATTATTTAGTAGCAATTTTTGGATGTATTCTGGCTATATCAGCTTATCTCTTTTCTCCCTACGTATGTTGTATTTTTTTTAACTTTTAGATTAGATATGAGCTTTAATTTCTAAGTATATAATTATTATTATTTTTTATTCTGAGGAGATCAATATAGAAACTTTATATTATTAGTTTGTGCTGCCCAAACGATATGTTGGTTACTGCCAGTATACACAATCTTTTTATAGGATTCGTTATATTTAATGTGGTTAAATTAAAGTTTCGTATTGTGTCGATGCACTTTTTTGGAGTACGTGGGTGGCAAATATCCAGTAACAATCATTCAGCTTATTCGTACAAAAAAACAGATCTTCATAAATGATCTCCGCGATAGCATAAAGAAAAGCCCCTTTTTTATGTTATGGTAGGCTGACTTTCTTGACGAACATTGTCAGTCGCATCAATATTTTTGTTTATTTAATGCTGATGCTTCTTGAGCTGAATGATGTGACTGTCTTAGTTTTGCAGGACTAGTGTGCTAGTGTTGCATTTTTGTGGCATTTTCAGCAGCAAAGCTTGCAGAAATCCTTCTGCCCGGTAGGGCATCTTGTTCTTTTTCATACTGTCCAAACCTAGCGGTTTTTTGAAATTTCGTGCGTGCATTTACATGAAACCAAAGCACCGTGCATTGCATGTCAGCGAAAGATTTACAAAAGTTTCTTTGATCACTATTAAATGGATTTTAAAGAAGATATACATATTTTAAGGTGAAAACAGAAAATATATAGAAGAAACTTATAATTATCTTGGACTGTGATCATTCTTTTCTAACTAAAAAGAAGTTCTCAACGTTTTGTAAACAGAAGAGTCAAAAGAGCTAATTAAGGTAGAAAATACGTTTTCTTTGATATTTTATCACTTAATTGATGAAGGAATAGATATTAATCAAATAGGTCTACATAAAACTGGGACTTTTAGTTACTTAATGGTACTGATTCAATGTGCTTTGGCACTTGAAAATAAATATGTTTTTCGTGTCAGTAAAGCACAGATCAGACTTTCTTATTACTTTCTACGTTTGCTAGCTATCTGTTCTGTCTTTGAACATCAGGTTTTCAAAAATCGAGTTAAAAAAAGGAAGTTATCTGTTCGAATTCATTTTCGGTTTCAAGAAATTATAATTCAAATATACATGTGTTTTTCGAAGAAACGAGTTTTTTTTCTACATAAGCTCTTATTAAAAAAACGTACATTATAAACAGCTCATGCATGTATAATTCTTTTGTCCTCTAATAAATTAAATTGCTGGTGTGTTACAATTAGACCCTATTTACACGAGTTAGTAATTTTAAACATTATTATCGTTTATGCCTGTTTTCCACCAGTAAGATATTTCAAGAAATAATGTTGACAGAACTTTTAAGAACTTTAAGTAAAATTTCGAAAGTATTCTTGTGGCAAGTACTTTTGCTGTTACCGTTTTGCGCCATCTGGCTCTTGTTTATATCTATACTGACGTTCACGGCTTCCGTGGCACAGTTGGTTAGTATAGTCAACTGTTAACCGAAGGATCGGTGGTTCGACCCCATGTAGATCTTCTGAAGTCTTTTTCGAATTTTTAAATGTCATAAAATATTTCGATTTTGGATTTTTGCAAAAGCAAGAAATACATTACAACCGGCTTTGGTTTTTCTCCTCCGTTTTTTTGTTACTGTCTAAACGTAGCGGTTTTTACATTACACATACATGTAGTTCTGTGGCGCAGTTGGCTAGTTACTCGGCTGTTAACCGTCGAGGTCGGTGGTTCGAACCCACTTAGGTCGTGTAACATTTTTTTGTCATAACATTTTTCATTTTTCTTGCTTCAACAGATTTTGCAGAAATCTTTCTGCCCGTAAGGGCATCTTGTTAAATAGTTGTCATTAAATTGCTACAGTGTGTATCAAAATGTCTTATCTACCAACTTTCAAGGCGTATATTTCATTACATGTCTGATAAAATATTGTGAATTTTACATCACAAGAAAGAGCTTTTCATGCTATATCCATTAATATAAAATGTTTGCCAAAATATTTGTTCTTCGAAAAGATATTGAAAAAATCTCAACGATTTGGTTCATTAAATTATTAAAAGTCAATTAACTCATTTCACAATGAAGGCCATTTGTAAACACAATAAAAAAATTAAAAATCATCATACAGTAAAAAATTTTTCTTTGAAGTTTTTAAGATATAGTGTGTTTCGTAATGTTGGAAATGGAAATTTTAAAGCTTTTTTTTTAAATGAATATACCGAATTTCAAAATAATGTTTACACCGTTGGAAAGCCATTTTGAAGTTCTTTCGGATAGTATGTTTTTGTGAAAAATGAAAAAGTGGTTTTTGAAAAAATAGGGAAAATGTCTTGGAAAAATGTAATTAAATTAATAATGGTCGATTAAGATGTGAATGAAAAGAAAAAGATTTTTTGAAACAATGGCAGCAATTTTTCACAAAAATATACTAGCCAAAAGAGCTTGAAAATCGTTTGCCATTGATTCAAAAATTATTTTGAAATTCGGTATATTCATTTAAAAAAACAACTTTAAAATTTCCATTTCCAACATTACGAAACACACTGTACAATTTGTATCAAAATGTCTTATCCACCAACTTTCAAGGCGTATATCTCATAACATGTCTGAGAAAATATTGTGAATTTGATTTAATTAACTAAAAACGCAAGTTTCTTATTAAATTCATTTACTTAAAACAAAGCTTTTCGTGTCTTCCGACACATCTTCAGGTTTAAATTAAAAATTCAAGTTAAAGTCATTTACAATTTATATACAAATTAATGCCATTAAAAACATATCTACTTCATCTACAGTGTGTCCACCAGAAAGTAGGCACCTAACTTTCAATAACCATATCTTTTGTTTTTCGTGCTTGTTTTTTTTCAATTTTTATATTAACAGAAAGAAAATGTTTTGCTCTTTCTTAATATATGACCCTTTTCATAGAAAAACCAATTTTTCGGGAAATATAATCGATTTTACCATGAAACAATAACATTAAATCAATATTGATCAATTAACGCTTACTTGAATAGGTGTTAACGACTCAAGTAGCATGGGAAATCACAAAAGCTGAAATATTGTAATAAAGCTGCGTTTATACAAGGAAAACTTTACGTTTTAACAAGCTTGAAACATGAAAAAAGTTTCATTTCTAAAACTCTTTTACAAAGATTTAAAATCTTTGAATCGTACTTTTTGATGGTGGATTTCTACGCAGAAACTGTTGTCTAAAAGCCTGACTAACAGCGCACAAATTTTTGTCATAAAACTTTATTCTTATGATTGAATAAATTTCATAAAAAGTTAGTTTTCTCGCTTATAAAGATTCTTGCAATGCGTTGGGAATATGAAATTCTTAAAGCATAATAAAAGGTAAGTTTACACAATGAAAAAAAGTTTGTGCCTTTTTAAAAAAATTCGTGACAAACTTATCACAACACCGCCAACAGCGGTTGTTTCAACGAAACAAAAGGTAAATTGCTCGTTAAAAGTTTGTTTTATTAATCATTATGAAATTAACAACCGTGTTGAAACAAAAAATACTTACCATTCTTTAAAATAAAATTTTTTATAGATAACAACTTAAAATTTTGAAAAGCTCAAAAAATCCTCTTTCCAACGGTATAAAAATCGCATTGTATTGTTAAAAATTCAAAAAGTTATTTGTGTTTTAAACAAGGTGCCCACTTTCTGGTGGACACACTGTATACTGTGGCATAAGAAAGAGATTCACTTAATGAGTAATAGGTTGACGAAATTATAAAGACAAAAATGTAGTATCAAGTTTAACAAAGGGTGAAAAAAGTAAACACTAACAAAATAAGATTTGGGAGGGTTGCACGGCTGTAATTAGACTGACGTGATTGTCAAAAGAACGGCACATTAAACTGTTTAAAAAGTTTAAAAAGTACGTAGTTTTTTAACACAGGCAAATCTAAAATGTTGTGATGTTTCAGAACCTTCATTAAATTATGAATCAATATCCATTGTTTCAAAAAATTCGTAGGTTCTATCTTTTAACTTTGCCACGTCGGTGCTACAATTGATATCAGCAAAAACATAATCAATTATGGTAAAGGAGTTCGATATATGTGTAGAAGCTTGGTCAAGAAGATCATGCCTAGCTTTTGTAAGATCTAGGTAAATTTGCAGGAGTTGGATTTCTTTCTGTTTCTGTCGCCTGAGGTTTCTGTTATTGTTCCCACAACGCTTGTTTAAACAGCAACGTGGTCTACTTCTTCTTGTCAGCTGATTTTGTTCAGATATCGAGTTATTTAAATGATCGATGTTTTCTTTAGTAGCCAGTGTGGATAGCTTCCTATCTAATTCTTCAAGGCACTTCTTGTTTCCCCAGGGGGCACAAAGACGTCGTAAAGACGTCTTTTCAAGACGTCCCTAAGACGTCGCAAAATGGTCGCGAAGTGGGAATCTCAAAAGACGTCCCAATTACATCTTCATTGAGACGTCTCGATGACATCCCAACGACATCGTAACGACGTCGCAGGATTTTGAAATTTACTCTTTTAAAAACTGTAATAGGCCACAGGCGGACTCGAACCTGGAACCTCTGGTGTGCCAGCCGAACTCGTAACCGTTATGCCACTGCTGCTTGTTGTCAAGACGTTTAAAAACATTTACAATAAATCATTCTATACAGACTGATTGCTTTTGAAAGTTTATAATTGTTTCGAAGATCGTTATTCAATCCGTATAAAGACGTCTTAAAAACGTCGTAAAAGGATCCCAACTGTGACGTCCCGTATCAGA
Organism: Turritopsis dohrnii; assembly: GCA_027922465.2. Classification (NCBI taxonomy): domain Eukaryota; kingdom Metazoa; phylum Cnidaria; class Hydrozoa; order Anthoathecata; family Oceaniidae; genus Turritopsis; species Turritopsis dohrnii. The sequence continues at coordinate 101,719 of BQMF02000570.1, read as the reverse complement.
CGTCCCCACGACGTCGCAAAATGATCTGGAAAGCAAACGACCATTTTACGATTAAAATGAGACGTCTCAAAGACGTCTTGTGCCCGCTGGGTTGTTGTTAACATTTTTGTTAATTCTAGCACAAATTTTCCCGCCCACTTTTTATTCATGCTGTCCGAACGCGAATTTTTAATAAACAAGAACCATATGGCACAAAACGGTAGCAGCATTTCAACTCGCAATGTACAAAACGAAATAGATTCTAAATTAATTAGTCTGAAAGCCCCATGAAGCTTTGTCGACCTTTGTTTATCTCTTGTTTATCTTCTTAAATTAAGTAAATTAAGGCAATTTTCATTTGAAAAACCACCAGAAAACTATTTGATACAAACAAAAGAAATATGCACAATACACGAAACTATGTTTTTTTTATATCAGAGTTTTTTTTATAAAAAGAAAGCTGTAAGACCGAAAAGAGAAAAAAAACAAACGTTTTCTAAAAATATAAGAAACAAAGTAAAACCGTTTCAAACTTTAATCCAAGACATTTTTGTAGACAAGCAAACAAAATACACACGTACAAAAAAAAAAAAAAAAAAAATGTAAAATGCTTTTAAAAGGTTTAAGTTCGATGAACTTCGATGAATCTTTGTAACTGCAAGAAGAAGAGAGCTTCTAACTTCGAAGCACAAGACATTCCAAAAACAAAGCTTAAGTTTATTTTAACCGTGTTTCAAATTAGGTGCAACTAAAGTTCCCCACCGTGTTTTTAATAGGAAAATGTTTATTTAATGGCGAATCTATGGTAAAATACTAATAGAACGTATAAAGAATGTTTTGACAGTTATAAAAATTATTAGCCTCCGTTCTTTAGTTGCAATTTACGCAGTTTCCGAAGCGACATTGGTAGGCTGCACAGGCTAAACTGCCATTTCGGTCGGTAGTAGTAGTAGGAGGAGGAGGAGGAGGAGGAGGAGTAGTCCAAGGGTGTTTTAATACGGTATTCGCTTCGCTGCTACCGTAAAAATTAAAAATTGATTAATCGTTACGAATTTAATGAGGTTTTCCAAACTTATTTTTTCGATTTTCTCTTCTTCTTCTTTTCCATTTCCTACTAAAAGTACATCATGGGCAAGAAAAAATGATAAAGATTCCATTGATATAAAACTTATAGAGTAAATTAGACTGCGGTAATATTTCATGTTTCCAATTTTTTTATACACACTGTAATTTCGGTTCCGATACTTACAACACGACATTCTATATCCCTTAGGAGTTTGTACTAGTGAAACAACCTGAAAACGCTTTTAGTTCGTATAATGAAACAAACGTCTGTAAAGTGAAAAATCGAAAATATGTTTTTCGTCATAACAGGAAAAACGAAACAACGAATTCGGTCGTTTTGGATTTGAAATTTTCGGTTTTCATTTCACGTTTTACCGAATATTCGAACTATATCGATTATTGCATGAAGGAGTATGAGATGAAGCAACACGCATGGATCCGCATTGTTTGAAAATTGAATAGAAATTTGAATAGTGTTTGTTGTTATCCTATCACCTTTCGTATTTCTATGCCCTGATGAACACGGCCGTCCGATACGAGAATTTGGTTTGAATTTTCCTGCATCAATTAATATTCATGCAAACTTGGAAGAAACAAATAAAACTACTAAACTACCGCTTTCTATTAAATGCAACACTTATAGTCGAACATTAACACCCTCCTCTGATACACGCCTCATCTTGAAAAGCGGCGTTAGAAAACAGGTGGCTAAACCAAACAGGAAATAGCTTAAAAATATCATCATGTCTACAACCTCGAACCCAGGGTTTCTTGCCTTTTCGATATACGGATGGCGGCGAAGAAGACCCTGGTCCCGGCTGTTGCGTTCTCTGATTTCATTGGCTCAGCAGGATTCTCGAATAATTTAAGCAGCGCGTTGTTTATCAAAATGGTAAACACAGAAGCAAGAATGAAAGTCCGAGCACGTGGTTTGGAAGAGAAAATTTTATAAATTCATTGTTTTTGGAAAAACCATTATATTTTTTGCTGATAAATATAAATTTTTAGTTACATAATGAATGAAGAGTTATTGAAAATTACACCTAAAAAAAGTCTATTCTCGAAAACCTAGAGTTGAAGGAACATGCAGATTGTGCAGTAAACTTACTGACAATAGCTTTTTGTGACGGCCTTCCAGAAACTACTTGTTGAAAATGCAATGCCTTCTTGGAGTCAAATTGAATAAAGACAAAAATTTTTCATTAACCGAATGTCTACTGGTTCACCTGAAACCAGCATGTAACCACCTGCAAAATCAATGGTTACTACAATAGAATAAAAAAAGCAGCTTAATTTTGACACAACGCAATCATATATACATCTCATATCATGAACACTATGATGGAATCATAACTACATCAATAACACTGATGCAAGAAAAAAAAGCCCTGTCAGCTTTAAATACAAAACAACCATTGGCCATTGCTGGGGTCATTAACGATCATTGCCCACACATACTTTTGGGAATAAAACAAAATATTTTTAAAGATACGGAAACATCAATTTAAAAAGTTTGTGTCAGAAAAGGTTCACCATCAGTCTTGAAAAACACTGGATATGAAAGGTTAACACAATTCGTTTTTAGTACGTCTAATACAGTTTTATTGATAGAAGGAGGTTGCAGCAAAAATGTAAGGTTTGTTGTTACTGCAGGGGCGGACGCAGGGTACGGCTCATACGGCTCAAGCCGTAGCAAAATTAAGTCAAGAGAATGATTACTAAAAATGATCTACTGTCGTGCTTCTTTGTCTGTTTGTCTATTCTTGACGCCGTGTCGTAATCACTCGAAAACGGCGTCGTTTGAAAATCAATCGAATAGGTTTTTTATGCATTAGCGCATTATTTGTTGGCGCCCCATTTGACTCGCAAATTTTAGGTAAGCTATAACAATTACTCACAACGCAGTCAAGTCCAACACGTCACCATCAACATGGAGTATGCTGATGACATAAGCGAAATCACCAGTGATCTCAATAATTCCCGCAGATACGAACGAGAGAGGATCATGAAGTTGTCAGATAAAGGCTTACAGATAAACGATAGTAAGACTGAAAGATATGTAATCAACCGAAAAAACAACTCGTGGAAGAAATGCAAATTACTTGGGTCACTCCTCGATACTGACGAAGAAGTCAAAAGAAGAAAATCATTGGCTATAAATGCCGCAAATAATCTTGAACATCTTTTCAAAAACAAAAACTTGACATACTCCACAAAAATGAAAGTGCTAGAGACCTATGTCGAGCCAATATTTTTATACAATTCAGAAATCTGGACATTGAATAAGAGCCACGAAATTTCAATCGATGCGTTCCATCGTAAATTAATTAGAAAATATGTTTTTAACATCAAATGGCCGAACACTCTGGGCAATGAGGAACTTTACCGAAGAACCGGTGCTCAAAGCTAGAGAAATAAGATCACTCTCCGGCGGCTCAAGTGGTTCGGGAAACTAATGAATATGGCAGAAGATACACCAGCCAAAAAAGCACTGCGGTATGGGCTATCGCCGTATTCGAAACCACCCGGAAAGCCCAAAACGACGTGGATATCCAAGATCAAGGAAGACCTGAAGAAAATGAATTTTTCGTGGACAGACGCAGAACGTCTAGCCAAAGAAAATACAAATGATTGGAATAAAATCATCACGAAATTTGTAAAAAACAACATCTAATATTTTATTATCTTTTTATACGTTTAGGTAATGTAGATTATCATTTACGAATAAACCTAATGAATGAATGAATGAATAACTGCAAACCCCACTGCTCTATTGTTCTTCTTTACGGCTCAAAAATCGGCTCCTTTTGATCAATGATGATAGGGGTTATAACTAACAGTTTTGAGCCGTATTGCAGCTCTTCGATACGGCTCAAAGTTACTGCTCAAGTCCCGATTTTACGGTAGTTGGACACCTATACCCCTAATCCCAGCTTCATGGTACTTCTTTCGGTTTTCCATTTGTTTTGAAAGTGCGGCTGTCGTGCCAAATGTACGCAAGACGATAATACGTATCAGAACAAATCCTTAGGCTTTAAATCTTTCGGTTGTCGGTAGAGTAAGCAAATACGGCTCAAAACTCACACACGTGCATCATCTTATGAACCTCTTTCTCAATTTGTCTGGATCGGACATGATGCATAGGGAAAAAGTTTTTGAGGCGCTTAATCTCAACGATAACATGGCAACAGAATACTTAAATTTACCCATACTGATGAAGAAAGGTTTTTGTGTTTCAATGAGCACATGGATCTGGTAGATAAAGCCTTGAAAAAGTACTTTACAGCTGAGAGAAATACAGAACATACATAGTGTGGTAGGAGACATCATGTTAGATGCACAGTCATTGGTTTAAAAGTAAGTTTATGTTTTTCTTTATATTTTACTTTGTAAACGTAAGTGTTAGTTTGTTTTTTTAATTATTATACATTAATTCAAATTCATTTAATGACCGAAACAACACAACAACAAAAAAGCTTCTGAAAGTTATGTGAGTGAGGATTCAATATTCACATGCATGGCTTTTTATATTTGTAAGTTTGACGAAAAACAAAATTTTATAATTTCTATGTGGGGCTTCTTTTTATTTATTATTTTTTGCCTTGCTAAACTCCTGGTTGGGATTTTACTCAGAGTCGTTGGACTTGATTATTACCCAAACTTATTAAGTTTTTTAAACATGGTACCTTTTGGCGGTGATCAAAAACTACAGAGTTTGCATGTATACATTAACTTTATTTTGTGATATTTAATTTCATTAGATATATATGCAATTATTTTGAGATTTTTCACTGATAATCAGCATTCGTATAACTATGTGTTGTTAGCTTTATTTGGAAAAAATTCAGTAGTGAGTTTATGAGGGTTAATGAGGAACAAGCAATGCAAATTTGTGAGGAACAAAATTGGTGTTCTGTCTTGTGTTTGTTGGACTTTCACCAGTCATACATAAGTCATGCACCCATTATGCACCCACTTTGAGGATAAAATTGAAACCAAATTGAAACCAAATGCTAACGTGTGGCCTGTTAAGTGTAAGCTGGATGAATCTTATCTCACAATCCATATTTTGTTTTGTTTTGAGGGGACATTAATATCACGCACTATGTTCTGTTGGTTCCTGGGTTTCTTTATAAAAGAAAAGGAACCACAGGAACATCTAAGATTCAAAGAAAACCTTCAGCTTAGAAGGAATAGTTGCCCAAAATTGAACAAATTTCTCATGATATATATATATATTTTCAACATGCCAATTGAGTTTATCCTCTTCTACAGACAAAGCTAAGGAAAGCCATGAAGAATTAGCATTATTGGATGATGATGTTACAACCCATATTGACACGTCCTCTGCAGCTTCTCCCCAGGATATATATAAAATCATTTATTGACAATGTTTTTGAGCTCGAAAAAGACAAAACAGATGGATGGCCATTTCATTTGAAATGGCTAGATGCTTATTCTGTTGGTTTTGAAATTCCCCAACAGTGGCGTAACTGAGTTAAACTTAGGGTAGGTGCGTTTTTCACAAATTTGGGCAATATTAAAGCAATAGCACACTTCATGCCATAGTAACAAATGCACAAAGCTATTTTTTGCAACTTTGTTGACAAATAATTAATTTAAGGGCAGAAAGTTTCGCGGGCAGAAAGTTTCGCAAGGATGGAAAATCGCGAAATTTTGCGAATTTAACTTTCGCTAATGACAGTTTTAAAATAAATTTTACTGATAAAACTGTCGCGAATCCTCCAAAAACTTTACTTTCGGGAGAAAAAAACTTTCGTGAATGACAATGAATAAAGAATTTTTTTTTGAATTTCGCGAAAAAAGGCAAAAATCGCGAAAGTTTCCGCTCTTAAAGTAATGATTTACATAACTTTAGTGAAAAGAATATCGTATGAAATATTACTTGGTCAGAAAAAAGGGCAAGCTTAATCAGAGGGCGGTGCGATCGCACCCAACGCACCCCCCAGTTACGCCACTGCCCAACTACTCTTTCCTGGTGGGAAATCAGCTTTAGTCAAAGAAATGTTTCGTGTGTTGACAAGTTCCTTATGTTCTGGTAGTTTTATTCCATGCTTGTCATGATTGATAATTGAATGAAACAAATAGTAGAATTCAATGATAAGTTTGTGTCAAATTGTATAGATGTGATAATGGAATTATCTAGAAGAAGTACTACTTGCATTTCCAAGTGATCTGAATCAGTGTGGGAATTTGATATCTAACCAGATTTTAGAAGAAAGATTTTAGAAGAAATAAAGAGAAACAATTTTTTTCCTATAAATGATGATAAAGCCTGTTATGATTCTACTAAGAAGCCTTTGTCTTAAGAGAAGATTTTGTTTTGCAGAGTGTGGTCGATTGTCTACTGAAAACATACAAGTAGAATAGGAAGAATTATTTTATGTGGACAGTTCTGTCTTGACTATTATATTCACTGTATAATCTATGAGAACATACTATTTTATTTATGTATTTAAAAAAATAAATAAATGGTGGGAGACTTCATACTAATTCTAATTCACCATAATATAAGATACATTTATTTTGAATTTGTTCACCTTTTGTCTTTTTTAGCACAAACATCAACAGATCGACCTAGATTTAATGAAGTGCTAGAGGTATGGAAAGGTGCCAAAGGATGTTGAGAAGAGTAAGAAGTCAAGGAGGAGTGCAGGACGAAAATCAACATAGAGGGTGGAAAATTATAACTTGCACTAGCACCATGAATTTATAGGAAAACTGCATTCTTAGTTAGTTCAGTTTTGACAAAATTTATGGTGCCAATTTTCATTATAATTTTTTCAAATATATTGTTTTTTAGCCTCTTAGTTCAATTTTGTGTTCCATTTTGCTTGGGTGAAATAAATTTGCTTTTGAAAATGAGAATGCTAGTAAATTCTTCGAGCAACGAAAGGAATGTGTAATCGTGCAGTGTGTTTGGTATTTTAGACGTTTAATATAATGATGCAGTTAATATAATACTGTAATTATTTTGTTATGTATATGCTGTGTTAATCTAAAAAAAACTACTGTATTCAGCTTCTATTCTTCTATCCACCTTCGGTTAAAATGTTTAATGTAGGCTAATTTTGGTGTTGGGGGTTCAAAGTAGCTAACTGGAAATGAACGTTCATCTCCCGGGATAAATTTGTCCGTAAATCGGGTTATTCCGATCGGGTTATACCGAGAAAAATCGGGGAATCGGAATTCTTATTGGAATCCACAAGGTTGAGCCGTACCTATAAAATAATGCTGCGTCCGCCCCTGTTACTGGTATATAAAACCCAATTAAAAAACAAATATTACATAAAATAAATAGCTACATTATAATTATATTTTCATAGTTTAGTATGTATAATTGTCAATGATCTTAATTCTGAATGACCTTCCCAAATGTAACAAAGTAGAATTTTTTGTTTTAGTTTGATCCAGAGTGATGTGCAGTGTTTTTAATTTAAAAATGTTTGGAAATTGCTTTGACTTACATTCCATATTGTTTGTTGTTCTGAATTAGGAACATTGACAATACTTTAATATTGTATAAAGGAGCTATATATCTTTATATGAATTGTTATGTTTAATGTTTGATGATATCCACAAAGCAAAGACCATGTTTTTTATGATAAAAAACCAATGCAGTAGAAATTTTCAAATAGCAATATATTTCTTACCACGAACTCGATGCAATGTGTGCTTCATCAATAACCACAGCCACAACATTATCTTGATATACTTGGCTCCGTAATAGCTTTAAAGTTTTTTCATTTCCCCTCTGGATGACAGAAAACAACTTAAGCTCTCCCTCCAGAATCAACGGGGGGAAATGTTATATCATTTTCCTCATAATTACTACAGTTACCTTCTGAAAAAAATATTATCTGTAGCTAATTCTCTTCCTGTATTACTCCTAAGAATACCAATCTTGTTTAAAAAATTCATCTGCTTTTCAATGATCGAATTTAGGGGACTAATAACGATAACTATGTTTGAAATTTTTCTACTTCGTAAAAAGCTAAGAAGCGACTGATAAATCAAGATTTCCCATAGCATAACCAATTGGTAAAACAGCAATAACATCTCTTTCAAATAACAAATGTTCAAAGCAAACAATTTGTTTAGGTTTGAAGCATATATTATCAAGGTTACACAATAACAAAGCAAGTTGCAGCCTTTCAAAAAGCTTCACAACATTTTCCATGTTTATTAATCGTGAACCCTCTCTTCTTATCTTTCTGTTTGAAATACTAAGGTTCGCCGTCTTCCTAGTATTTTTCACATAATTTATGCAGAACTTGCTTGCTTGAAAAAGCAACTATGAAAATGTGGGGCTTACTGAGGCAAATATTGCATAAATTAAAATCAACACTTATACTGCTGATTTTGAGCAGCCGGGACCAGGGTCTTCTTTGCCGCCATCCGTATATCGAAAAGGCAAGAAACCCTGGGTTCGAGGTTGATCATGTCTACGTATACTATATCACTATAATTAGTATGCATCCAGTAAATATTGAAATATTGTGTATAAATGGTCAAAGATTTGGATAGCAGCGAAGAATAATTTTTGAATGGTGATGAAATACAACTGTGTTCCTATTTTCATAGATGACTTGAATTTTGAAAATTTAATTTTTGATTTTTCCAAGATTTCTCTCTTGTTCGGAAGAAATAGCTCTGCCATCTTCCAATGTTTTCCCTTCGACTTTTAAATGGTTGTCACTGTAAGGGTTTTGGGTCTGTAATTATCAAGGAAGTACCAATACTCAAATTAAAGTCTATTTCAAATTAGTGTTTTTTCAAACCTCAATAACTTTTGATAGAATTTGAATTAAGTAGCGATTTTGTGCTCGTTGGAAAGATTATCAGAAGTGGGATATGATTTTGATAAAAAAATTGACGAAATATCGAAAATGAAGAGGAAAAACGAAAAAGAAAGAAATCAACTTCTTGTCTATTCATGCTATGGACATGAGTTTCACACACTTTAATCTTAGCTAAACTAAAATGTGAAAAAAATAATTGAAAAATATTCTTGCAATCGGAAGATATGACTATGAAAAGAGCTTGAGTTGACTTTCTTTGACAGAATAGGAAAATTAGAAATTCATGAAAAATCAGGGGGTAACGTATAAGTACATTTACTTTTGTTTGTTTGTTTTGAATTTATTTTAACGAGGCCGGGGGAAAGGGCAGTGTTATTCACTGATGTGGGCCTCCACTAGGAATGTATACCTCAGATTTTTAAGGCAGAGAACTTGTACATACTAGACTGATAGATGATTGCGGTTTTTTTATTTATGTTATTTCATTACATCACATCATGCACATATATATCTCATTATACCTTTCGTTGCATATGTTACTTTTTCATATCACATTAGCATTCTACAGTGCCAGGATTTGAACCACTACCAACTGTCACCCTTGTATCACAAGTCAACCGTCTTACCAAGTGAGCTATACACCCTGTAATTACGTAATTAACCGTGCAACTTGTGTCTAGAGGGATTTAATGAATGATATACAGTGTGTATCAAAATGTCTTATCCACCAACTTTCAAGGCGTATATCTCATTACATGTCTTATAAAATATTGGGAATTTTATATCACAAGAAAGAGCTTTTCGTGCTGTATCCATTAATATAAAATGTTTGCCAAAATATTTGTTCTTTGATAAGATGTTGAAGAAAAACTCAACGATTTGGCTCATTAAATTCTTAAAAGTCAATTAACTCATTTTACAATGAAGGCCATTTGTAAACACAATAAAAAAATTAAAAATCATCACACAGTAAAAAAATTTTATTTGAAATTTTTATGATTAGTTGTTATGGGAAATTGATACTCAAAGCTATACTTAAAATTTTCTAAAGGCTTCATCAGCAAAACAAAAGAAAATTACACCATTAAAAATTCATTAGCATGTCAGTTAATTGACTTTTAAGAATTCAATGAACCAAATCGTTGAGTTTTTCTTCAATATCTTATCGAAGAACAAATATTTTGGCAAACATTATATATTAATGGATACAGCATGAAAAGCTCTTTCACAATATTTTATAAGACATGTAATGAGATATACGCCTTGAAAGTTGGTGGATAAGACATTTTGATACACACTGTAGTTTTATTAATGGTGTCCAACTATTTAGCAGTAAATCTTGTAACAATAGCAAATACAATTCCTTTATATGATACAAAAAGAATGTAACGACAAAAAATTCTTTTTAACACGAAATATTAGAAAGTTAACACAGAGAAAAAAGTACCAAAGCATTACAAGTTATCAATCTCATCTTCATCATCAGAAGAATTTTCATCATCTGATTCACCGATTGAAATTATAAAACGGTCATTTGAAACCTCATCCGTCCCCAAAGTCCTTTTATGAAAACTCTGCCTCAACCTTCTTGGCATGGTTTTCAGCCTTGAACCAGTTACTTTCTTTGACGTTATTTGTCGCATCTTCCACTAACTTTTTAACATCTGTAATTTTAAACTTTAAGTTTTTCCGAGCCACTTCTGATTTTAGTTTTGCCCAAATGAGCTCAATCGGATTGAGCTCAGAATGTCCAACGGGAAGACGAAGAATTTCAATTTCCTTACCATTTGTTTCACAAAAATTTTTTGTCATCTGTTCTAGACGATATTCTTTGATATCTGGAACCAGCTGCCGCTTATCCAATAAAATAGGTTTGGTGTCACTCTTATCGAACGGAATACTCTTCTTCGTCAACCACTCCTGAATTTCTGCTTTTCTCCAGCTCGTTGTTGGTCGCCTGCTATTTTCGGTTATTCGAGAGTGATACTTTGCGTTGTCCAGAACAACGACGGATTTGTCTGGCAGAGCTGGAAGAACTTTATTTTCGAACCAATCCTCAAAGTGAGGGTCGTTCATCTCATGATGATAATCGCCAGATAAATTCTCGGGTGTGATTAGTGTTGCACCAAGTCTCATCCTGGTAAAAGACCTGGTAACCCTTTTCTCTCAGCTCTTTAATTCTGCGAAGATATTTGTGTCTCTGAACTACGACATCAAGCCTCTGGTACACCTACATCTTCTTATTGCGACGTTTACAAACAAAACCGAGCGTTTTCATTACACGAAATAATAAAGTTTAGCTGATTTCTGGGAAGCTCTCGTACTGCCTTATGGATCTTTTCGATTGTTGGTATTTCTGGAATAGGCATTTTGTAAAATCCTAAAATAACTCTCGAAATCGCCGCTTTATCAAAATCATCAATTCGGGTTGGTTTTGGGCCCGGCTTTGAAGGTTCACCGTCACTTTAGCAGATTTCGATGAAAAACGATAAGCTGTTCTTTCAGATACTTTGCACATTTCGGCAGTTAATTTTTGCCACGTTTTTTGACAAAAATACTGGCTGACCCCTCTTCTCCCTGGCAACGGCATCCTCTACCCAGGACTTAATGCTTCTTATGATTTCCTGGGCATCTTCAGAATACGAATTTTTAATTTCAACTTTATTGTTCACATTTTTCTTAGGTTTTTTGACTGGAGGACAAGGCAGAAGGTTTTGTGGAGAAGAAGCTTTTCGTTTACCAACAGATTCCGTGGCTAGACAAACTTGCAAAGTAAGAAAGAAATCTATTTCTCATCAGAAAGCTTTTAAAGGTCGATTTTTTTAAAGAAATCTCTTAAACCTGTTTCTTATGGTTGCTCATTTGTAGCAAAATTCAAGATAGATATTTACATTCACATTCAAGAAACATTTTATTCAAATTCAACAAAATTATATGCACATTCAAGAAATTCTTATTCACATTCAACGATATTATATTCATATCAACAAAATTATATTCACATTCAAAAAACTTTTATTCATGTTCAAAAAACTTTTAATCATATTCAAGAAACTTTTTTATATGCAAGGTGTAAAATTGCTATTCAAGAAATTCGGTAACTCAGATCTGGTCAGTAAATTATCGGTCACTAATGAAAACTGATTAGCAATGAATGAACAGGCGAAGAACAGTTTTTTTGACAAATACCTGATGTAAAGGGAATAAATGAGTGAATTTATGGAAAATTTAGAGATGTTGCGTAACATTCATATATGACAGCAGTAAAAACGAAACGAAAAACGAAAAAAGTTCGTCAACAACATAAGGTTATGTTCATTTTATTGATCTGCGTTTTTTCAGGTCTATTTTTGAATAATGAAAACTTGGAAATTAACCATGTCAAATAACCTGTTTGAGTGAGGTTACGTCTTGTTCTTATAAAAGTTTTCATCAAGAATTTTTATTGAAATGAAAGTACCTCAGCGTCAAGGGAAAGGCTGGAAACAATAATTTTTACGTATGATACATTCCTCAATCAGCATCATTTTCTTTATTTCCAACTGAAGATTTCTTGTATGCAAACTCTACTTTAAATCCACCTAATTATATATGACACCTTAAAAGAGTAAGAAAACAACAACAACAGTTGTTCCAGTGTAAAAGGAAATGTAATAAAATAAGGTCAAATCCGACCAGGTGGGAGAGGTGGGTTTGGGAACTAGCCAATCGAAAACTACGTTGGTAAACTTTTTTCTTTTCTTTTATTAGTAATGACCAAATTCTGTAAAACTTAGAATCCCTCGTTTCTAAAAATACCCAACAAAATGTCCGGAAAAAGATATTAAAAAATTTGGACTGATTTTGATTCTTGTATTTTTGAGGACTAATAGAAATCTATAACTAAAATTCGTGAAGTGAAATAAGTGTGTTAACGGAGAGTTCAGAAATTCATTAAGTTTTCTCAAACACTCTGTATTAAGCCTTTCTGAATCCCTTAAAAACTGAAGCTGCAATATGCGTTCCAAAACATCTTCTGGAAAAGGATTCCATACGTCTGCAACGTCTACAGATGAAAGACCATCATCAGAAGGAGAAGGAGTTCTTGGATCAAAGCCGAACCAAGAAAGGTCATCTGATGCAGGAGAGATTTCGCCGCAATAAAGTCGGAATAAAGTTGGAATTAAGCCTTCTCTCTGCCTGTGCCTTCATCACACTATACTCTTCCCTTCCATGGTATACTAGCATGTAGCTTTAGCTAAAAAATGCCCCCGCGCTCAAGCTTTCCAATTTGTACACACAGCAAGCTATACATTGCAAGCTATACAACGGAAACAAAAACAAATTTTTGTCCGAAAACTCAAAAAAATTCAGATGAATGTTTTTGCAAGTCTTTACACAGAAACAATTATATACATTTAAACTTTTGTTAACATTGTACAAACAAAAGAAATGTGTGAACTGAAACCATGGATACGTATTATATAATCAAAACAAGATTTGTTAAAGAAATTCTGTAAGAGCCAAAAGAAAAAAAACAAACTTTTTAAAAAAAAAATCAAAGCAAAAAATCCATTAGAAATCTGCGTTTTAAACTTTGATTCAAAACAAAAAGTAGCCAATGTTTATAAAAAAAAAGAACAAGAAAATGTAAAAAGCTTTTACTGATCATGATCACACACAGTATGATTAGGTTTGGCGCGAGGTGGACAGTTAAAATAGAAAAACACGAAGAAAGGCAATTTGTAATATAGCTTTCTTGCATACACAGAAATCCAATTAAAATCTTTGCCAAAAATTAGTGCGTTGAACAAAGTTTATTGAATGAAATATTTAGAGCTAAAACATTATACAAAAATAAAATGTATGGTTGGCAAAATTTCAGATTTCAAGCTGTGCTTCAAAATCCTTGTCGTTCACTTCACTAAAACAACACAAAAGTAACACGAAAAATTTCTAAGCAATTTTAGCATCTTCCTAAATAACATAGTATAATACAATAATAAATTAGGAAAGAGATACGAAAAAACATTCTGTCTCTCCCACTTACAGTACCATGCTTTGAAACGGAAAAAAAGCAAAGTCAGCTAATAATTGTATTCCACCGTGTAACGTCAACACGAAAGTTGGAGGATGAAGATGATGATGAACAAAATCGGAAACTGACATTCGCCTATCTCGTGAAACTACTATGCCTCCTCGTTCGCTTACGCTCGCTGCGGGGGCAATAACAAACAAAATGATGATCGTTCAACAACTCTTTCAGAAAACTTAAAACTCTTTCATTATTTCCCTCACACTCTCTTCTCAGTCTCTGCTCTTTCAACTTGTTCAACATTTTCCACCATTTTCATACTCCATGCTTATCTCAGTTTTTCTGCTAGATTTGCAGACCAGATTTAGGTTACGGAATATCCTTGAATATAATTTTGTCTTGCATAAAAAAAACGTTGTTGAATATGAATTATCAAGTGAATATAAACTTCTGAAGTGTTAATGAATCGTTTCTTTGAATGTGAAAGTAAATTTTCTTAAGAATTTAAATTTTCTTGAATATGAATAAAAAGTTCCTTGAAAGTGAATAACAGTTTCTTGAATGTGCATATAATTTTTTTGAATGTGTAAAAATTTCTTGAATGTGAATGCAAATGCGTATCTTGAATTTTGCTACAAATCACCAACCATAGTATGTTTCTTTGGTTATCTGACTTTTTAATTGGTCAGCGCGGCAGCAGCTGATCTTTCATTAGCATTTGTGTTCGTCCGTCCGTCCATCCGTCCATAAATTTTTGTCCCCAGTTGTAGGCTGATACCACTAAAAACACAAGCCTTAATTTTAAGGCTGGAATAGAGGCTATTTGTTGATTGTGTCACCCCGTGACCCGTGTCGCTGACCCTAGATTACATCAGTTATCCCTGTTGGTTCCCCAAAAACGTCGCGTTCGATTGTGGGGATTGTGGGGATGCAATGCAGTGATCATAAAAAAACTGACGTCAAATGACGCCACGTGCTTTTATAACAATTGTGAAAAAAGTGTCTCTCGCCTCTTCGTGGTTTTACGCGCACATAAGAGGACGATGACCGTAAAATTTAGACAAATATATCACTCTCTAAAATAAAAGTGTGACAGACAATATCGCGGATGATTATTATAATAAGATATTATATTTTATTCATGTATCATCAATATTATTTGGAACAGAAAATACAATAAGTAGCACCCTCAAAGGATGTCGGAGAACATTTTGAAATTCTTTACTGATTGCAATAATAAAATGCACCCAGCAGTAAGAAGCTAGCACAGCAGGAAACAAAGTGAAGATTTTGAAGAAACTACTTAAATATTCCACACAATTTTTATTTCAGATAAGGAAGTTCAAAAAAAATTATAGAGTGTATGATAACCAAAATGTGTGTGTCACACAAGCAAAGAGTGTGAGTTGAGACATAATTTGGGATCAGTTCAGACTTTCGGTACGCTTCGTTTCGCTGGCGTTCGGTTGACCAGCAGCCATATTGGAAAAAAAGTCATGCAGCCATATTGGAAAAAAGCTATTCCCTGAAACCACGGTGTGACAGAATTATTTTGTGTAACAGAATTTTTTATTACAGTTCACGTTCACGTTATTTCTGGAAACACAGCAGATTTATAATGCTTATCAGGGAAGCAATACAAATCTCAATATTATGATCGTTATAAGTGATACTGTGATTATACTGCTGAGTTTCCTTGCTAGCTACTTATTGCTGATTTTGTGTTTTGTGTTATTAAATTGGTCAGGAGATATGAGAGCTCTGCTACCTCCAAGCCAAGCAAGGGCCTATGATGCGCTATTATGTATGCTTTCCCTTACATAATGTTGATGTTATTTTTTGTAATCTGTTATATAGTTACATCCGTCAACTTAGAAGAGTTGTGTGTGTGTGTGTGTGTGTAGAAATCTATAGTCACCCAAACAGACAACATCTCCAAAGTGTATATAAGACATTTTATAGTTACTTCTGTGGTGAAGGTGCATTTGTGTGCTACTTAAAATTGAATTAATCAACAATATTTTGTGTTAGTTGTAATGTAATGCACTTATTATCAAGCAATGGACGCATAATGTTTACAAACTCTAATTATCACTTGAAATCCGGAATGTCTATTTATTCAGTATTTCAATGAACAAATTCCCTATGTATGAAATCATTATAAGTTTATTTTTTATGTCTTTCATAGTCTTGTCTTGTCACTCATGTTTCGTATAATCTTTTATGTTTTCATGTATGTAAAAAATTATTATTCACCATAGATAAATTTCATTTTTTCATTTTTTTAAATCGAAAGCTTTTGCGAATTTGTTGTTGTTTTTTATGTTTTATTCTGTTTCTCTACTTGGCCAGTAATCTCTTATTTTATTAATCTCAAATAATAAGCAGTTGTTTTGCTTATTTTTTATTTTCAATGAAGTACAACAAAAATGTGTGAAAGACACATTGTCACGCATACGAGCATAGTATTTTTTAATATTGTCATAAATTTTTAATGATCTATAGTCATTCCTTTTCGGAATCATCTGCATAGGGAGAGGTTTACTTTTGAACATTTTGTGATCATATATATATATATAACACAAGGTCTGCATAAAATCTTTTGAAGTATATATACTCAAAAACAGCTTATTTGAAGACTTAGTAACTTATTTTGACTTTAATACAAACTTTTTTTATCGAAATCAGATTTGTATTCACTTCAATTGAAAAAAAAAAATCATATTTTGTTTGGAAAAGATCTCTTATAAGTTACTTTAGAGAAAACCCCTATGAAAGTCTTTTTTATATAAACTTAATTATATATATATACATATTCAGGTATATACAAATAAGACATTAATAAATATTTGAGTGAATGCTTCGTATCTTTAATTTCTTTGATAAAGATTTTATTGAATTAAGTTTTGTTGTAATGATGCTGGTATATGCAATCAATTTTGAGAGGGTACCTGTCTGCTTTTTCAACTGGAATGTGTTATTCTCTGAATCGCTGCCACTATTTTGACCTTCCCGCTGCAAAAGTGTTTTTCGATTTTGCTTCACAGTCCAACATATTTCAACTTTGCTGAAATCACTAACTTTCAGGCCTCATGTCCTGTTGTCTCTATTAGCTTTATGTGTAGACATTAATGGTGCATTCATAAGTATTTGAGTAAATGTGTTGTATATATTTAATATCTATGATTGTTTTGAATTAAATTTTACTACAATGTTATATTGCTTCATGAACCCAATATCTGTTTCACATTTGAACTGGGGTTTCTTATTCACTGTCACACTAGTTGTGTCTCAAAAATTCCTATTTCGAGCTTCCTGGTGAGCAAAAAGGTTTTCGATTTTGATTTACAGTCCATCACTCTTCAACTTTCCCGAAAGCGCTGACCTTCAGGCCTCAGGGCCTCTTGTTGTTGTTCAAACGTGAAATTTACGACCAATGCATTAATTTTTTTGCAAACCCCCGTATTGTGCAATTTTTCTGTAAAACATTAAAAGTCGAAAAAATCTTACCTTGTTGGTTTCTTTAAGCCATATCTTCCGATTGCAAGAATATTTTTCAATTTTTTTCACATTTTAGTTGAGCTAAGATTAAAGTTTCCCGTGTGTGAAACTCATGTCCATAGCATGAATAGACAAGAAGTTGATTTTTTTCTTTTTCGTTTTTCCTCTTCATTTTCGATATTTCGTCAATTTTTTTATCAAAATCATATCTCACTTCTGATAATCTTTCCAACGAGCACATAATGGCTACTTAATTCAAATTCTATCAAAAGTTATTGAGGTTTGAAAAAACACTGCCAGCTAATTTGAAATAGACTTTAGTTCCTTGATAATCACAGACCTAAAACGTGGGGCGTTTTTTCGAAAGGAGGAGAAGGGAGTATTGGCGTATGTTATATGCAGTGAAAAGTTTTTTTTGCAATAGCGCTCCATAATATTTTTTTGAGAAGGAGCGGGAAAGGGCTTTACCACATGATAAGTGTGGTGGAAATCAACAGGGATTTACCATTTTAATCAATTAGTGTGTCTTAAGGGATTTTCAAATAACGATGAAGAAGGTTCTGAGAAGGTTCTTACACTTTCTATTGTTCTTCTAACTGCTTGACCGTTAGACAACGTATACAATGTGTCCACGAAAAAGCGGGACACTAGTCGATTTTACCATGCATGAAACATGAAATCATGATGCAGTTAAATCAATTAAATGATCAATTAAGGCTTGCTTGAATTTGAGTTAAAGGGGGAGTTCGGTGTAATTTTTCACTTTTTATTTTTTTGTTTTAACTTGTATAGCTATAGGTAATGTTTTGAAAAGTTAGAAAAACACTTTTTGAATTTTTTTATGCTCTTTTTTTCGTTTAAAAGTTATATATATATATATATAATTCTTAATGAGTTTTTTTCACTTTATAATATAGTTTACCATAGATCAAGAAATGACGATTTGTTTTATTGATTTAATATATATATATACAGAATTTTGAAACGTTTTCTTTCATTTAGCTGAAAATTGTTTGCATATGAGAACATGAAACTCTGAGTACTAAATCAATAAAACAAATCGTCTTTTTCTTGACCTAATGGTACCTAGCTCTCTTTCTAATTTGAACAAATATTGAGCATTGTGTCGATTCAAAGGAAGACAATATTTGTGTACAATATAGTTTAAACAGATGTTCATTATGAATGATAAAATGAAGTCACACCATGCAGAAAAAACTTTTATTTAATGCGAAAAATGCCCAGTTAATCTGCTATAGGTTGTACCAATTGGTCCACAAATTGTTCTTTCACATTTGACCAAACTACAGGTCAAAGAAAATTCCTAGAAAGTCAAAGAAAATTCCTAAAAGATGGCTTTCCAACATAAAAATGAAGTGGAACCTTGCTAACAGATTCAGGGTTTTATAGCTTTACC
Organism: Turritopsis dohrnii; assembly: GCA_027922465.2. NCBI lineage: Eukaryota > Metazoa > Cnidaria > Hydrozoa > Anthoathecata > Oceaniidae > Turritopsis > Turritopsis dohrnii. Next base: position 82,920 of record BQMF02000570.1, on the reverse strand, counting down.
CAGCACTGATCAAGTGGAGGTGTATTGTTCCCTGTACAAGATGTTTTGCCCCAAACTACTGGATTTTAGTAGGAACGGCATGGTGGCACCCGAAGCCAACTGGCAGTCATTTATGGACGCCCTGTAACCGAATAAGGTGGGAGCAATACAAAACAAATGTACACGATTTTCTATGGATATGAATTCTTTTAGTGACATTTTCAGGTGAACGTGAATTAACATGTAGTGACATGTTTACGGATCGTTTCACATTTGTTTATTTGAAGTTATATTTCAGCATTCTTAGCGGAGGCCATCATCAGACAAAATCTTGTTTACAAGATTTGACCTCAATTCAATACAATGACTTCTCTCGCAGGTATGAAAACATGGGTTTCCAGAAATTTGTTGTGGCGTATTGGCCATCATCTTGGTTAAGGCCTTAGATATATGAACTATGGATACAAGCTATGGATATGAACTTTAATACTGTCTATTTTTTAGTTTTCCGTAATTGGGAACTTTATGTATCCCTTTACCAAATGTTTTGTGTATCCACCAGATATATATATTGCATTTATGCTGCATTTCCAACATCAACATGGTTCAAAATCAAAAGGTTTAAGTTTATTTGTATCAGGTATATACATGTCTTGCAAACATTCATCATTTTCATCTGAAGAGCTATTTGTTTCAGCTATAATACCTTGTTTTGAAAATAATTTTCTAAAAACACTTTATTTTTATTTTTGTTTTTTTTCCCTGCACAGATGCTTTCTGCATGGAGTGATTTCACATTGAGCAGATTAAAGATCTTATTTTTATCAGAAGAAAGACACGATGAAGAAACGTTTTTTTTTTTAAAATAAACGAATAAGATTAACTTAATAAGGGAAGAAATTTTCGTGAGTTTGGCGAATTTGCCTATAATTAGGACATGAGGTTAGTTATTCAGCAAAGTTGAGAAATGTTGGACTGTGAAGCAAAATTGAAAAACATTTTTGCAGCAGCAGGAAGGTCAATTACTAGTTTTTAATACTAGTTTTTGACAGATGACCCATGGAAGAACAGAAATTTTGTAAATATGTATAAATGTATATATTGCTAATTTTTGAATGGTCATCCTGTATTTAAAAATTCGTAAATAATTATATATCTGTCTGTCTTAACTAGAATCTAAGCATAAATTACAGCTCAATAATAATAATAATAATAATAATAACAATAATAATAATATAAAGGCAGCGATTCAGAGTAACACATTCCAGTTAAAAAAACAGACAGGCACCTTCTCAAAATTGAATGCATATACCAGCATCATTACAACAAAACTTTATTCAATTTAAATCTTTATTCAAATTTGCGAAATTAAATTCTCGTGAAAAAAAAAGTTTTCTGATTTGGGATTTTATAAGTCCTGCCTAGAAGATCCGTATTATTTTATCATTCCCAATTCATGGTGACAGCTCTTTGATTATCAAACAAAATCATCTCTTTCCGTAGTTTTCAAGCACCGAACTGGGAAACGTTAGAACTTGAATTAAAATGATTTTTTTACAATGCAATGTTTTCTTACAATGTAACGACTTCTTCCTAAAGAGGAATTGAATGAACAAAACTTAAAAATGTAAACACAGTCAAACTTTTACTGCTCTGCTACTCTTGTTTAATATTTTTCTGTGACGTCAATTTTTGTGGGTTTTGTATTTGGCCTGTTAATTATGAATCCTGACATAAAGAAATTGAGTAAAGATCTGATGCTGAAATTTTGCAAGCGCATTTCTATTAGATTGAATTCTTTAACTTTAAATTTTTATTTCTATAACGTTATCGAGCTTTATTTTATGAAGCATCAAAATCATGTAAAGTTTTTTTTGGGACACCCAGTAATGGGAAGTTGTACGTAATTATACTATAAAATATACTTATTTTTTTTGGCCTAATTTTGCTGAAAAGATCAGAATGCGGGACAGAAAGAGAATGGAAAATTTCTTTAGTGGGTTAAATCTACATCAATTACTTTTTTTTTTACTACATTTGGTCGTGACTCTGGTGAGATGCAACAGGGGATTTCTTATCAGGTTTTTTGTTGTTATTTACATAGTTGTTGACATTTCATTCTTGTTGGTCTTCAGCTGTAGATGGACCAGTTTGTGCGAATATTTCAAATTCCAAAAATATTCCTATCTTTAACTAAAAATTATTAATATTCTTCGAGATCATGAAAATAAGTTCCATTCGCGAAATTAAATTATCGCCTAAAAATTAAGATTTTTGTAAATTGGCAAAAAATAATTTCTCGTGAAGAATCCATCTTTTTGGATTCGCGAAATTAAATTCTCACAAGAATTTCTACTTATTTATGTTTTGAAGATTTTGTATGGAATAAAGCATTTCACACGGGAAAAAATAGGGTGAACTTCCCCTTTAATGACTCGATTAATGTGGAAAGTCATGAAAAACTAAAATATTGTGATGAAGCTGCATTTATAACTTGGTAAACACATGTTTTTTTACAAACTTGAAACATCAAAGTTTCATTTCTAAAAATCTTTTATAAAGATTTAAGCCTAGTGTCCACCAACGCGCTAAAACATTAACGCAAATGATCAACGCCAAAAAAAAGATTCGCGCATAGATGGACACCTTAACGCAAATAACTAACGCAAAAAAAATTAGGCACGCGCAAATTTTTAACGCCAAAATTTTGGTTATAACCAAAAATAAGAAATGAAAACTTTTTCATTTTTTATTTTTGGTTATAACGAAAAAATATTCAGAAGTCAAAGAAATGCCGATGATCTTTAGCATGTGGTGCTATTCAACAACAAAAAATCTATTGTGATAGGGGAATGCGTTTAAGATATTTTTTAAAACTCGTGGAAATGTGAGACAAAATAATGCCAAAAACGATAAAAATAAAACATGGGAAGAAAAAAAGTAATTAAAAGTAAAATAATTGAAATAGTCCTCCCTATTCGAAACTCTCATTTTATTAAAAAGTCTTGTTGCATCATACACTTCTTGGTCCTTGTAAATATCCTGTACCCAGAAAGCCCTCTTTTTATGAGCATTTGTTCTTCGACGACGTCTTTTTCGCAGCAACATTACTAGCAAAATATCAAGTGCGTTTTGTTTTCCTCTTCACAATTCATTTCTGCTATGTTTCTCTATACTTGATCGTTTCAAAACATTTTAATAAAATTCAATGGACACGTTTGCGTTTAGTTTTTGCGCCAGACATTCTGGTGCCGGCGATAAATTTTATATCGAATTATTTGCGTTTATCATAGGCGCTTTGGTGAAGCTTTGGTGGACACTCAGCTTTAAAAAACTTTAAAAAAGTTTTTTTTAGCTTATAAAGATATTGGCACAAGGCGTTGGGAATAGGAAGTTATTATATCATAACAAAAAGTTTAGTTTATACAACGAAAAAAAAACCTGTTCTTTCCAACGGTATAAAAATCGTATTAATTTGATAACAAATTAAAATGTTAGATACTTTTAAAAACTGGTGACCTGCTTTTTTGTGTGCACACTGTATATTTGCTGTTTTGGTAAGGAGGGAAAACTATTACTTAAGTATTCCAATAGATTTTTCCTCGCAACAAAATATTAGGTATATAATAGCCGCCAAGGCGGCGGCGCTCGCTGCTCACCCATGTCCACCTGCTCTGTATCACTGTATCAATAAACGTCAAATTTCCTTGTGAACGGCTCGTACAACTTGTGTTCAACCAGAAGCAGATTCGAAGTCACAACCTCTGGTAAAACCAATCTTTTATCAGTGTAACAATACACTCAAAACGTAGAGAGAGAAAACTTCAACTTTTTATGAGCTTTTGTTTTAAAAAATTTAGGCGCTCTAACATGGGTGCTATCAAACGTAAGGGGGAAATGGTTTCTCTTCTTAAAAAGATCACATGAGAGGAGAGAAAAAAAGGCACGTGCTAAATGAATAATAAAAAAAATGTTCGATCTGAAGCGCTTAACAATTAAAAAAAGAAATTAAATTATTAAAAGAAAAGCAAAAAAATATTTTGTTTCATGATACTCTTTTTTTTCCTATTGGTTTTTAAACATTTTGATTGCTCGAAAAAAAAGTTTACCCGTCTCAGACAGTCAGCCAAGGATATAGGATACACTGGCAAACATGCTGCCACGTTCTGCCACTGCTGCTTTTGGTCCAAACAAATCAGCTAGTTTCTTTGTATTTCAAAATGTTTTCAAAACCAACATAGTCAATGTAGTCCTCAACTATGATGTCATCCTGATCCCTCGAAGAGAATGTTGCTCCTGAACTACGAAATTGAACTGTCCCATGTCATTACTATACAAGCATGCATGGTACCAAGTCTTACTTTGAAAATGATGTGTCTATTCCCCTTCTTTCGTGTGCGTACCCTGTAATGAAAAATTAAACGATAGAATCGCGACTGAAAAGTGTACCTGTGTTATACAGAGCTACAAAAATCTGAGATCGTTTTGCTACAATCAACCATTACACTCTAATTTTTTGTCGCCCGATCAACAGTATCACGGACCCCAGGTATTCTTTAGCTGGCATTCATCTCAATTTAGCAATACTTGTTAGGGTTTATTTCTAATTTCTAACATACCCCTCATCCAGTCCTAAAATGTCTGAAGACTTCACAGGGGAATGGGCTGGTAGCGGTACCACCAAGGACGCAGCCGGTAGAATTTGTGTTTGCCCAGGACTCGAACCCGGAATCTATGGTTTAATAGTTGAACACATTGCTGTTGGTTACTGCTGTTTAAATGATAATAATGTTATTAGCAGAATGCAGTCTTTTATTATTATATCCTTTTGCTGAATGGATGTTTCAGTTTACCCAACGTTTACCTCTTTCATGTTCTCTGTCTTTGTTCCACTAGTCACTAATTTCAGTATGTTGGTTGAAGATGATGAAATGATACTTGAGAACATCGATGAATTTGTTAATGACGAGAACAAAATTGTAAGTTAGGAATTTATGGAATATGTGCGTAAATATCTTTATGTCATATTTTTATTGTTGAAAATTTTATTATGGCTTTTCTTCATTTCATTTACATTTATGCTCAATTTGATTAACACCTGTGTTTTTAGGTCTCCTACAAATGGTTGAGTTTGACGCTGTCCATACATGTTGATAAGTCCAAACGGTTAGCTTAAACTCAGTTTTTTGAATTCATACTTGGATAAAACTGAAAGGCTTTCACATTCACACAGCCCTGTATGTTATGCATAATAATAAAAATCTTTATAACTTGCGAAAACTTTGCTTATTATTGTTAAAATTAGCATAGACTATGTTCAATAACATACACACCGGAAGCAGATTGTTATTATAGTTGGAAGGAAGTTAGTATGAGTGTGCAAAAGATATCGTAAATGAACAATTTGGTTTAGGTTGCTAGATGAGTACATCAGGAAGCAGAGTGAAAATTGTCTGCAAATTATTTACTTTGTGAATGGTGTCAAAACACAGAATGGAGAACAGGTAATATCTATGAATTATGTTACAAATAAGAAGGCATGTTTCATATTTTATCATGCCTACAATTCTTTTTCACTTTAGTTTTCGACTTCTTACAATGGTTGATATGTATGATTGATGTATGATAGATATGTCTCCCAATAAAGGAAAACGTCAACAGAATTACTTTTGTTAGGGTTCCAATAATAATAAATATGTTGGCCCTTCATGAAATGTTAACAGAAAATGTTGAAATTATTCAGTACTTTTGAACATTTAGATGGATCACTTTACTGACGCACAAGCTTTTAGATTGTTAAATACGATATTCGATTGTCAGTCATTGTAATCTTAAAGTTCCTATTTTGATTTTAGAAGTTTGAATGCATCCTTTCAACACAGGCCTCATTGAACAGTGAGTAGATGATTTTCATTCTCAATCCTCATAACACATAATTAATGCAAAATTAACTATCACGTGAGCAGGACTTCTAGCTCCATACTGAAACTTTTCAAAATTTGTTTTACTTGAAAAGAAATCCTTATGACTCCTATATGTGAATTCACGTTTTCTGCTCATCCATTCTCCAATTGATTAGACCGTGACTGTTAATACGTTTTTCATATTTACTTACTTTTCTCTTTTAACAATTCTTTTAGATGTACTTGATGAATTTTCAGATGTTTTATCATGTCACGTATATAGCATCCAAAAATCAAAAGTCAAGGTGAGATGTGCTCATAGTAGAGGTTTGTGTGAAGTTTTGAGAATTGAATGAACAGAAAGAATTCGAGTTCTCAGAAAGACAAGTTATCGACACCAGCTCCTTTGTGTACCATAACATGAACATTTGGAATGCTGAATAACTAAATCTGGAATTTGGAATCATGTTGTAAGAATGTCACTCATTTTGTCATTTTAGAATCCTGACATATTATATGAAACAGATGTTGACATAACCAAGCAAAACTTGCGAACTGCTTATAAATACAACGCAATCCGTTGTGCTGTCACTGAAAATGTTGATGAAACTCGTAGCAAACCAAAAGTACTCGAAAGTATGCCAGTATCCGCACAAGTAATCGCTCCAGTAAATAACAACACAGAGAAGAAGAAAGGAAAACAAACAGAATCTCCTCCGTTGACGTTTTTCAAGAAGAAACCAGGTACAAGGTTTTTTTATTGGTTTTTCTTGAAACTTTTCGTTTTCAAAAATATTGGAACTTGGTTAAACTTTGCAGACGTCTTCGTGAAAACAACAGCTAAAAACATGTTCGAATAATCATCTTTTAAAATTCAATTTTTTTTTGCGCAACATACGAGGTTTTAGGTTTTCCGATCCTTTTCATTCAACACAAGGTCATAATGATTTGACACCATAATGATCTTATGTGTAAATATGCACGTGATTTCAGTTATTTTTGTTTGTTTGTTTTTGTTGTTTGTTTCAGCCAAAAAACAAGAGGAAGGTGGATTGGCACAGTCTAATAAAAGGGAAAAAACTGTATTGAAAGCCGGATCTGGTGTTGGGCAATCGAAAAGCTCGCATATATCAAAAGCTTTCTCTAAATTCACTGAGAATCCAAACGTAAGCAAGGCTAAAATGGACGTCAAATCAGATGTATCAAGTCGAAATGTCCAACCTACCCATCTTGCATCAAAAGCTGCCCAACCTGTATCGAAAGAACTCACAGTAGAAAACAGTGTGGAATCCCCAATGGTGAATAAGAAAAGGTCATTCCCCCTTTTTAAAAAGCTACCATACTTTTGTTGGTTGAAATTTCGTATCTATTTTTGTATCATCTTTTCAACATTTTAGGAAAGTTATTGATGATGAAGAAAGTGATGTAAGCATGTAACATTCTTATTTGTTGAGCTTGTGCTGTTTTGAATTGTTAATTGGCGCTTGTAAGCTTCTAGTTAATTTTATTCTTTTTTCCATATGTGACAGGTTCTATTACCAATTTTTTGTAGGACGACTTTGAAAGTTTTGTAAAGAAAACCAAAGACGACGTGACGTCTAAAAGGTGATGATGGCTTTCGTCAATCAGTTTTCGTCAGTCGATTTTTGTCTGTCGTTTTTCGTCAGTCGGTTTTTGTCAATCGTTTTTCGTCAGTCGATTTTTGTCAGTCGGTTTTTGTCTGTCGTTTTTCTTCAGTCAGTTTTCGTCAGTCGATTTTTGTCTTTCAGTTTTCGTCAGTCGATTTTTGTCAGTCATTCGCATGTAACAAAAGTTCGAGGGATGTTAAAATGAAAAATGAAAACTTTTTAATGTATTTCTTTCCTTTTGATAGCTTTGAAAGTGAAAAGGTGGAAGATTCGATGGAACACTCTGTTGAAAGCAGATCTGATGAAGATATTGATGGTATGTTTTTATTAAAATAGGTTGACGTTCTCGCCAAAGTGAGGTTGAGTCTTTACAAAAGTCTGAGGAACATATTATAGAAAATTAATACACCTGAATATCAATGCTAACTTATCAAGTTTGTCTCGTTTTCATCTATTCTATTGTTTTATTAACCGAACGAGGCCATAGTTGTTAGCCAAATCACGATGTTAGAACAGAAATTCGGAGAAACGCTTATTTTAAAACCCAACATCCAGAAAACATCTTGCTATTTTAGTCACGTGACCGTGTTGCTATTTTAGTCGTTGCTCCAACACCCGAACCTGTAAAAGTGAAATCCAAGACGAAACGTAGAAAGAAGAATGAAACGAACCAAATGCTGGTCCAAAAAAGTCCGCCCAAAGTCCACCCAGAAGGTATCACATGCGCCCTTCGTTTCTCAACTTTTCTAATCTTGTTGTTTTCTAGCTAGGTCTCGATGAGCTTCGCTGCCCCTTTTTTATAAGATCTTTCAAACCAACCATTTTTTTTATTTCTTCGCGTTTCTTCAAAATCATGATAGTAGTTACAAGATGACTTTTTTTCAATTCGAATTAGATTGTAATATGTTTGTGGAAGTCTAACAGGGGGTAAGGGCATGTTATTTCGCTTGTGATTCTGAAAGTTCATTCTTTGTATTATCTCATTCACTTCCCCCGTGTCTAAAACTAATCGAAAGAACTAGAATTCCCACTGAATAAAATCATTTATGCGAAGAGTGTCAGTTATAAAGTCCTTTCTCTGGTTTTACGTAACAACAAGTAGTTGACGCAACAACAAGCAGATGACGTCATGATTTTAGTCGTTCCGTTCTTCTTTTTCAGAGAAAGTTAAAAACGACATTGCGCAATCGCCAGACACACCCAAATCAAGAAGAAGAAGAAGAAAAGTACTGAAGTCGAAACATTTTCAAAACGAGGATGGATTTATGGGTAAGAAGTTAGTTGGCAAATTTTAGGTGGTTTGAAAAATTTCTTCAGCTTCGTTTCTCAACTGAGCTGCTCTATCCAGTATTGTTAAGATGAGATGTTGTTCATGTTGTTGTTTAGTAACTAAGAAGGTTTATGAAAGTGAATCGTGTTCTGATGAAAGTAGCGACAATGCGGTCAGCCCGGAGGAGAACCGTTCTACTGAACTGAAGGGAAAGACAACATTGAAGAATACAGAAACGGATAGCAAAGACAAGTCCCACCAAAACAAACGAAAACATCAGTCTTCGTTAACCAGCTTTTTTAAGAAGAAATGATCGGGACGCTGATTTACCGTCAGGCACGATAATTAGCAGAACTACCGAACATGTTCGTTTCATAATCATGAATGCGAGTGAATTACGATCACGTGTGGATATTATTTTGTTAATTTATTTATTTATTGTCGATCCTCTCCAGTTAGCAGTTCATAAACGTCGATGTAACCATACTGTTAATACGCCCCTTTTCTCATTCTATTCTTTACCATTGCGAAAGTTAACACCAAATGAACGCCATTTGTTTACGCCGCAACGCATAAAAAGCGCCCACCAAAAGAGCTTTGAAAATGAAGTGGTGATTTGCAAATGATAAAGCAGTCGACTGCATAATACCAAAAGTGAAAGTATACATAATCTAATTTAATGAGTGCAGGAATAAAAAGTATACTTCTCTCATCTGATTTTGTGCTAAAAATAAATATTTTCTTGTAAGATAGAAAATCATGCTGAAGGAACGAATATTTTTCGATGTAAGAACTAGTTTCACAGTAGGTTATTGAACTTGTTCGTTATATGAATTATACCGAACAGTTGTTTGCATCAAAGCCTGAAAATGGCTGAAAAAACGTTCGAAAAAACATTCGACGGCGATTTGGCGATCGACACGAAAAATGAAAGACTTCTGTGAAGCCTGTGTATTGCGCTACGAAAATGAACTTTAAACTTGGCTTGCTTTGCATATTTTTTATCATCTTTCAGCATGGTAAGTTGACGAACATGTTTTCCATACTTCATTCAAGAATATTTCGAAATCTTTAAAATTACTTCACAATCGAATTTATGTCTCAAACAAATCAATTAAATAAATTAGTGAAACCTTCTCCATTATCTCCATTATCATTATCTCCATTATCTTTTTGTCCGGAGCGACTCTTTGTTTTACGAAAGTATTTTAAGGTTTGTCTGACACGAGGTTAACATGGAACATCGTCAAAAATAAAATGTTACGGTGTTTCATAGCCGGCATTGTTACCAATATGTTTAAATAAGTTAATAGCCATAATCAGATATAATTTTTGACTGACTGTCTTATCATATGATCATTCCGATCTCTTCAAAGAATCTTGTTAAAAGACAACATTTGATAACATCTAGTGGAAAAATATTTTATCCCGCTGAATGACGAAAGATATTTGAAAATATCCGACTTTCTTCTTTTCTTACTTTTTGGGTTCACATCAACTTATATAACCGATCGATGGTTTGGTTTGACTTGAGCTTTTAAAATTCTACCTGGTTTTATTTTTACTGTGAGCACTATTTCACCACATGTTCCCTGCAAACGTTTTTCTCCGTAGATGTATGGTCGCGTCGAATACATGAACCGTCGGAACTTCTCGGACGCTTACTGAAAGTATATGTGAAATTAAAAGGTTATGAGTTAGAGCACCGTATGACGCAAAAACGGAGCCATATTGGTAAAATCGTTCAAGAGGATGAACTAGATGATACAATAAGAACTATTAAACCGAAAAGTTTCCATAAAAAGACGAAAGTCACTTTTCCGAAGAAAAAATCGGCAATTGACGGCAAACCGGAGTGGTCAGCGATTGATAGCATAACTTTCACTGCTCCTCAACTTCAAAAGGCTCACGACAACGAAATGAATACATTGCTAAATCGTATGATAGCGAATACCTTGTCGTTTGAAGAATCGCACAAGAAAAAAAGAGGCAACGTTTCTCACAACTCTCTTATTCCAATAAATAAACCGAATAAGAATCCGAACAAAAAGGAACTTATTGACGAAGGAATTGAAGGTCGCATTGGTTCTGATAAAGTCGCTGATAAGGAGAGCGACAACCCTCACCCACACAGAATGGTAAGTGTAAACAGATTCAACACGATTTACAATCAGGCGCATGAGGGCAACGCCACCGGTGATGAAATTGATGATTTGCCAAAATTATCCGCTCTTCACTCCATCGCTCTCGCAAACAAGATAAATCCGAACCCCCATCCTGACGAGGTTCGGTTAAAGTTCGATCCTTTGCGTGTTGTTAATCATCGTATCACAGAAGAAGAAGACGACTCTGATTCGTCGATGTCACGTGATGCTCTTACAGCATCAAGCGGTAGAAGAAAGCCTCAGTATCAAGCTCAGTATCAAGTTCATAACAAAACAACAACCAACTCCACCAGTACACAGCCCCCTGATAATAAGAGTTTAGCTTTAAGTAAGGAAGAAAGAGAAACTGACCCAACAGTGTTCAAGAAAAGGAAATCACCAATGCGGACCCGGGGGACCAGAAAATATCATTCTAAAAACTCTAAAAGTCATCCCCATAAAGTAGACCTAACGAACTGGGGAGATCGTCGTACGCATGCGTTAGCAATTTTAGCGAAACTAGCGAGTGATTTCGAAGAGCCAGACGTAGTAAATAATGTTCTATCAGCTCTTGGTGTTGCCGACATAATAAAACTCGATCATTCAATTGTCCAACATGATGAATTAGAAAGTTCAGACGATTTTAAGGACAAAAACTGGGTGGATGAGGAACTTGGTGGAAATTCTGGCAGTGGGGATAATTTGATTACCTTGCAAGATATTAATGGAGGCGACATAACGAGTAATTCTCTGATCAGAGATTTCGTCCAGGCCCAGCAAAAAGATCAAATAAACAATAACGGCTTGTCAACAAAAACCTTTGGAAACATCGTCAGCGATTGATCGTACAAAAATATCCACCGAAATATTTCTTCGAGAAGCCATTTAAGATAAACACATCTGATAAGATTTCTTGGTCTTGCACTTTGGTTAACCGTGGCTTAAAGATATGGAACATTATTATTTTTCAGTAATACGTTGTATATAATGTAGAATATGAAATTCATTTTCAAGTTCTTGCGAAAATTATCATCATCTGTACACCCAGTCTTTACGATTAATAATCTTAGGAAGTCCTGGGCTCGAGGTTGTCTGAATGAACGTGATCTGGATTCCATAAACAGAATATATCCTACCTATTTATATCACTTCGATGTTGGTTTTGTAAAAAGGCTAAAAGCTATTTCATGGACAAAGTTTGAGCTAGAACTTCATGATAATGAGTGATGACCTTCTCTGCAACATGTTTGTACTGCATTCCAAGATCTGGAAACTAGCAATCATTGAAGTGGATCACAGGAAAATATGCTGACAACTGCATGAAATTCCTTAGTTACGTAAGTCACGCACCGCCACAATGTAATTAGGATTTCATGAATAAAATCGAAGTACGATTTAAATTGGGGTAATGGAGACCAATCGCGAAGCATGATGGGAAACAGACGGACAAAATGGCTAGGACGGTGAACCGAGGCAGTAAACCGTGACAGAGAAAACAATATGTAAGGTTTATTAACACTGAGTGTTAGTCATACATTTCATAAAGCACAATAAAAATGCTATCAAGCTTGCTTCTCAAACTTCTTTCCTAAGAAAAAACAAATTAATGAGGAGCAGGAAATGGAGGGAGAATATTAGATCGTACTTCGATTTTATTCTTAAAATCCCAATTACATTGTGGTGCTGCGTGATCTCCGTAATCGAGACCAATCTCTCCCATATTGGACACCAGACTCCCAAACATCCTTAGTTCAATGCGTTGCTTAATATAGTGCACTCCAGTTATAATCTCTTTGCTATAGTATTTTTGCCAAGTTGATTTTTCTGACCAGTGGCCCCGTTTCAAAATATCTTCAAGAGACAGACCCAGCACCTTAGCCTTGGATGTTGAAACCGATCTGCAAGAATGAGCTTTATAAAGGGAAGTGTCTATTCCAGCCTGCTTAAGCATAACTTTCACCCAATTGGCTATAGTCGATTTCTGAACTTCCTTATGTGGTTTCTTATATGGCTAAGGAGCATTTGATTTTGATTTTGTTTTCACCATAAGGCTGATCTCTTCAAGTCCTCATCAATACATGCTACAACACTCTTCAAGTCCTCACCAATACATGCTACAACACTCTTCAAGTCCTCATCAATACATGCTACAACACAATGATTTTTCTTGAGGATATTCATGAAACTCTAAACAAGGTGGAAACTATGGTGAAGTGTCTTAGCTATAAATTGAATGTCAAGATAAGGGTCTGTTACGAAAATACTTGTTTTATGTCGGACCGACAAATCGATACTTAGGGCTATATAAAAAACAATATCAAGCAAAGGTTTTTCGAAAGTATACTAGAATAGAATTTACAAAATTCCAAAACATGATTTATACAAGGACGATAGTCAAAAAATATTGAAGCAAACAGTCATCTTGCCGGATGGACAAAATGCTAATACTTTTGTAACAGACCCATAACTTAATTCATGACATCTCCATGCAGACGTAAGAAATAATAACATTGTTAGTTTTAAAATCAAGTCCCTATTTAACAGGTCATTATTGTTTCGCATACCCCTAATAAAAGTCAGCACTTTTTCAACATCCCATATGAAAACACATCGAGGTTTTGGCGGGTTCTTGTTAAATATCCCTGTCATTAGGTTGTAAACCCTAGGGTGTTTACCAATCGGCATATTATCGACTTTATTATGATAAGCAGATAAAGCTGATCTGCATGAATTAATGGTGGAGTATGAGAGCTTTTCTTCAAAAAGATATATTAGAAAATCTAAAATATAATTTAAATGGCATGAATACGGATCAATTTTCCGTTCACCACACTAGCTAACCCATTTCGATTCGTAATTACATGAAGTGCCTGGTCGTCTGGCATTTGTGATAAGTTGTAGCCCTTGCCGAAACTCCTTCAACAGCCAGTCTTTCCCTGAATCTTTCCAAGTCACCAATCTTAGAGTTTTGTTCCGTACTCATGGATGTGTATGACCTTGAGGATTTAGCAACATGTTAATTGATCAAGGCAGTAGGTGGTGCAGGCCAATTTGTTGTTACTAGAATCACCAGAGCTCCATTTTGTAACTTAACAATGTAACGTATGCTATTTGCCAAGCCAAAGCTGGCTACTGTCGTAATCTTCTGAAAGAACATTCGTACCAACCCAAAGACTTTTGGAAGACTATAAAGAAAGTGTTCCCTACAAAATCGAAATCGAGTTGCCTACCATCAATGATGAATGTCAATGGCACGAAAATATCCGACCAACAGACTATTGCTAATTCGTTCTCCAACTTTTTCACCAACATTGAACCCAAGTTAGTAAACCAAATTACTTCACTTGGAAACCACATCTGGAAAAACTATTCTCACACATGTATGAGAAACATTAATACAGCCTTTCGATTTGCTCCAGTTTTAAGATTAATTGTATTGATACTAAAGACATTAAAATCGTCAAAAGCAACTGGTCCTGACAATATCCCTGCCTCCATGATCAAGGACGTAAAGGAAGAACTGTCTGTACCCTTATGTATGCTAGCTAACCGCAGTCTCGGAACTGGAATTTTTCCATCGTCCGAAAAAGTCACCAAAGTTACCCCGATTTATAAATCAGGTGAAAGATCAGACTTTAATAACTACAGACCGATATCTGTCTTAAATACACTGTCGAAAGTTCTCGAAAAGATCGTTTAACAGCAGCTCATCGACTACCTTGAGCAAAACCACTTACTCTTTGAAAACCAATATGGCTTTCGAAGAAACAAATACACTCACGACGCTGTTTTGCATATGCACGAGCATATACGCCATAACATGAACGACAAATGCTGCACAGGTGCCCTGTACATCGACCTTCGGAAAGCATTCGATACCGTCAACCATTCTTGCTTACTTATAAAGCTGCCCTACTACGGTATTTCCGGAAATGAGCTTAGGGAAGCATAAAGAAGTCCTAGATTTTTCCAGATTTTTTTTTGCATCTGTTGCCTGACTTTGAGGCAAACCCTTGTTGTAAAAGGGTGTAACTCAGGGGAACCACATTTTTGGCAAATGTTTTGAAATAATCTTGGGAGTAGTGACCAACCCTAACAGGTACTCCGCAGTAATCATGATCCCTTTAGTTATAGCAAACTCTCAAATCTAATTTGAGTTGAAGCATAAAAAAAAGTGAGAAGGGCTAGTTTGACTGCTGTTAACTCCAGTATATTGATGTGCAAGTTGGATTTCTGACGAGTCTATTGCGTACTTGTAGATACATTGCGACAACACGCTCCCCAACCCTTTTTGGATACATCTGATTGTATCACTACTTTGGTGTCCTCTGTTAGAATTACCCTCCCATTGGAAATTTCCAAGTTGTTGGCCCACCATTGAGATTCCTGTATGAAATCCTGATTCAGATGTACTACTGATTGATAAGATGGATTGCTATTTATTGAATCTTATTTGTTGTTGGTTTAAATATCTTACTTGCAACATTGCTGGTAGCAATGTGTGATCTGTTGAGCATAAAGAGCCAACCACGCTGGTTAATTCCCAAAATATCGTGTTGCGGTTTGAAAGAAGGTTTTTGCACCTCAACCTTAATTTTTAACATTTTCCTGTGCCAGAGTTATTTGTAACCCTAGAAACTGCAACTTCTGCCCTTCTACCAGTATTGACTTCTCCTAGATTCTGCAAGAGAAAAATTAATGTATCCCTAGCTCCAATTTTCTTCTGGTTTGACTCATCAACAACATATCGTCCAGATAAATTATGATTCTGGTTTTGATTCGACGCAAAACTGCAATTGGAAATTTTTAATAGCTTTGTAAAAATTCTAGATGCTAACCTAAAACATAGACAAAGTTCCCCTTTTTACTGAAACCGCACAAATTTCTGATGATCTTTTTGTAATGGAATACAGAAACACAGTCGCCTCCCGGTTATTGGAACCTCCAAGGGGTATTAAGATTTAATTCGAATAAACGGGAGTTCGAATAACTGAAAACAACTTTGAAATGGCCTAATTCTAATTTCATGAAATGCTTTAAGGACTAGGATGTATGTACTGGTATGGCGAGGCTCATTAAAAGCTACTCTAAAATAGTACCTTAAGGGAAGAAATTTTGGCGGATCAGCTCATCCGTTAAGATTGTCTTTTCGACTCTAAACTGAACTTGTCGAATTTTTTTTGGAGACTAACAAGAGTTTCCCTAATTTCCTATCCATCGTTATCATATATCGTTATCATTATCCCGTTTCGCGGGAATTGAATTTCGCGGCACAAAACCGCGAAATCCTCGAAATTTACTTCCTGCGAAATTTAGTTCCCTTAAAGTATTTGATCTGACCACAGTTTATAGAATTCAACTGGTTTTGAAAGAGTCGGCGAGATCAAAGGCGCGCATTTAAGATTTTTTTCAATGTTGAAAACATAGCGAGATTGGAATAAGCCTGCACACATGTTATTAAAATGGCGGAAAACAGTATACAAGTAGTGGAGTATTTCCCTTTGGATGATGATTTTGAAGTTATTTTGGGCTTACTAGATGAAGATTTTGAATTGGAAGAAGAAATGAATACCATTGTAGTTGTGTAAGTTAAATTATAATACTTTTTATGTACATTTTCAAGCTTTAGTCAAATAAAAGAAAATCGCTATACATCTATTATGTGGCGTGTGTGTTGTGTCACAGCTGCAGAAGGTTATCGTCGAAAATAAAACATACATACATAAGAAAATATATATTATATACCTAAAGTAGCATTAGAGACTTAATCTAAGCAGTTAATTATTCTTATAATTATCATTATTTTTATGGCGCGAAAAGAATAAGGAGAAGTTTCATTTTTTTTCATGTGGTTATTTATTTTTATGTTCTGAAAAAACTCTATTCCTTTGTAGGTGGATAATGAAAAACATGTGGTATTTGTGATAAAAAGTGTAAGAGTGATGGTGGATTGAAGCTGCACAAGTTGATAAAAACATGATGTATCTAATAAAATTTCAGTTGAAATTCTCACAGTTTCAGCAACAAGATAATTCAAGATTCGATGTACCCATCATATATTTTAAATGAAACTGATGGATATAAACATGGAGGTAGAGTTTTAGAAACAACAGAATCACATAAAAAATCTATGATGATGCTGAAAAATGAGATGTTTATCACAAATATATACAAATATCAACTTCACAACAACCGAAAAAGTATGCTGAATATGCGACAAAACATGTTCGGTTTTGTTGTATTTTTACATTATGTTTATATGTATCAAATATATTGATTGCAGTTAAATTTACCCGTCCTTCTCTCCTTTGACTGTATTAACACTATGGCCCCATTAGCAGGTTATTTTCGCGGGTTGCACTTTTGAGCTTTATTTGATTCGACTACAAATGAATAGAATAAAGTTTCTGTATAATGTAGAAGTCGATGTGCATACTCACACTCAACCGGGGGTAAATCACGGAAGAAGGGGATGCATTTCGCACAGGTGGATTTGATTTTAGATTTTACTGACAAAAACTACGGAAAGAAATTTATTTCGTCAACTTTTTCAACCACTTGTCACACCATTCTGTACGAAACTTTTGACTCAGTAATTTAAATATACCAATGCCTTGAGTCCTTCTGTTACTTCCACAGCCAACAACGCAGCAATTTTCCCCAGGCATTTTAAAAACATGCATTTTTAGAAGTTCTAAGTCTCATGTATATTGTCGTAAAGAAAAAAAAACAAACACCAGTCTCATTTTTGACTCACTTTCCGGAGTGTAAGATGGTATTTTTTTACTCAAATGGACTCTATTTTAAGGTGTACCAAATGGAAAAAACGGTCAATGTTATGTTTTGGTCTCGTTAGATAATAATCCAAAATCTTTAAAATATTAAAATGATCAGTTATCACATTTTTTCGTTCTTTTCGCCTGCTTTAAAAACGTCTTCTTCTTTTTTGTGCAGGCTTGTAATTAAATATGCACAAAAATGTCTAGCAATAACATAGAACAATAGAGCTATGAATCTTTCGAAACCAGTTGAATTCTATAAACTGTGATCTGACGTGTAACGACATTAGTGCGAATCTTTTAGAGCATAACTCCCTGGTTCATTGGCTGAGTTTTAGAGGAAATGCTGGGAGGTATAAACACTAGTTCATTGCTATAAGATCATCATCAGCAGCAGAATCCATTCATTTACATTTCAGAATCCATCTAGGATTTCTTTTGGGGCTTGCTATCGCATAGTATAATTTTTTCTCCTTTGAAGCATCTTGTTTTTTTTTTATTTTATGAACATGGGCAACTTTTAACCAATACTGTTGGCTGTTGCTAGCCCAGTTAAGCGAACTTTACAAACTTTCCTCCAGCACAACGTTTACCTTTTTGATAAAACGTTTTTGTTGGAAGCTGCTGATAAAATAGTCCAAACTCATGAGCGTTGCAAATATCATTGACGAAGTTTTGAATACATGTAACGAGAACGAAGTTGATAAGTACGCACTGGCTGTTCTTGATAGCGATAACACTGACGTTGGTCATTTACCAAAAGGGAAAGGTGGGAATACGCAAAAACAATTTTTTACTTTTTAAGATCTGATCCATTAAACAATTGCTGTGTTAAAATTACTGGAAAAGCAGTAAAACTTGGGGATGACATGGTAATGTGCATCACACGTTTAAGGGAAATCCAAAGGGAATGAAATTAGGTTAGGAATAAGTGTAGGTACATGTCCTTTAGCAAATGCAAACCTTCCATTTTTAAGTGCAAATATAGGATGACTCGGAGAACGTTAATAACTCGAGAGAAACTAAAGCAGGCGCAAAATCATCTGTGAATAACTATAGACCAATATCCGTGATCCCGGCTATATCCAAGGTACTTGAAAAAGTTGTTCTTGGGCAATTAACGGAGCACATGGAAAAGTAGTAGCTAATTTGATAAATCATAACCAAATCGGTTTCAGACCTCGTCACTCCACTTGTTGTTACCATTTTTATAGAGATTGTGAAATTAAAAGTGAGTGAAGGTAAAATAGTAGGACTTGTGTTTTTGGACCTGACAAAAGCATTCGACATGCTGAGTCATGGGAAACTGTTATCAAAATTAAAGAATTTTGGAATTGTTGAACAAGTATGCGAGTGGCTCACCGATTTTTTGTTTGGTAGATTTCAACAAGTGCAATATAAAAACTTTCTATCTGACGAAGAGCCAGTCAATAGTGGAGTACCACAGGGGTCAATTTTAGGCCCGCTGTTTGTTTATAATGTTTTCAATGATCGTTCTACTGTTGTGAATCATTCTGAAGTAGTAAATTATGCAAACGATACCGTTTTATTTGTTGCTGGGAGAAAAACATCATTAAAACTCGCCCCTCATCTGATATTAAGTGCATTTTATGGAGAATGAATTAATTTTAAATCATGGAGCCGGAAAAACTGAAGCGATGTTGCTTGGTTCGAAGAATAATCTCTCGAAACAGATCAGCCTATTGAATATAACCTATGGTTTTCAAACTGAAAGAGTAGCATCCACGTATAAGTACCTGGTTTAAGTATCGTTGAATTTAAAAAATAATTTCGATCTAACCTATCGCAAAGCTTCTGGAAGATTGAATTTATTGCATCGCCTACGACCATTGGCTACAGATAGAGCCGCACTGTCTATTTTCCCAAAAATGATCCAACCAGTTTTAACTTATTGCGCATTTGTAAATCTTAAGAAAACGCAAACACAACTATTGAAGCTGCAATCTTTACATAGATGAGCATGCAAAATTATTGGTAAATCCCTCTTACCACCTGATACTGTAAAAATGATGGAACTGCTACAGATTTGTAGATATTTCTGAAATGATTGTCCTTTTAGAATTTTCGTGTAACAAATAAATAAATAAATTAAAAAACAAATAAATAAATAAACAAACAAATAAACAAATAAATAAACAAATAAATAAAAGATCGGTTACGTCATTTGAACTAGCGAGATTCGTGCACTAACTTTATGTTCTCAATGAAGAATTCATCAAATATTAAAAAATAAGTATACAGTATATTAAAATGTAATGGGTTATTTTAGACCTATTCTATCCTGTTCTATTCCATTCTGATGAATGTTGTTCAACAACTTCAAACTCTTCATTTTATTTTTCAGTTGAATCTGACACGATTTGAACAAATCCAAAAATTACAGAAAAATGAAAATTGTTGAACACTTTCCATCACTTGCATTGTTGATGTATGCTGCTGTTCAAAACAGTCACATGGCTGATTATGGAATTACCAGGAATGATCGCCAACGAAAAGCATTCTTTCAGAAAATCACTACAGATTTCATATTAAAGAAAACGCCAATTGAAAAACATGAATTCTGTCAGGAGATTTGTTGCACAATGAAATGTCTTGAAAACAGCAATTGCTTATCGGTCAATTTATATCTTGCAGATGGAAGGTGCGAACTACTTGATGTTGATCGATCAAGTAAATTAAAGACTCATATTTTCTTGCGAAATGACGGCTGGGCATATTATGATGCATTAGTTGTAAGTTTAAAATAAATTACATTTTCAAATATTTCATATTTTTCCGCAGTGTCTTGCCGTATCTCTTTAATCTTTGGTTTAAATATTCGCGCATTATTCTTAACGATCAAACTTATACTCAAATAGAGTAATAAGAAAATGCAGCAGTCCAAAGCATTGCCAGTTTTGCTAATCCCATAAGTTGCACTTAAACAGTAAGAAATAATCTTAATAATCATGGACGACGACAAAACCCAATATCAATAATCCATTAGCTAAAGTCACTGAAAAACGTTTGCTCATCTTCAGCATTTGGGCCATTATTTAAAACTGGCAGTACCAAAAATCATAGCATTTTTTTTCTTTTGAAGGCAAAGTCATGTGATACATCATTGTATCGTATTTTCATGCTGAATTGATTTATGCAACTTATTTACTTGTAAACTTGCTCTTGTCCAGCATTATTCCAAACAGTTGTAAAAAACAATGGAGATAATTGTTTTCACTACAAATTGACATTTTGGTACATCATGACACACCATTGAACGCGAAATTTTATGCTGTTTCTATTTCTTGTGTTCAGTTGGTCTCATTGAGAAAAAAAATTACTTGCAAAAATCATGGACCAAAAATCTAAAAATTTTCATAAGGGTTACGATATTTTATCAATATGAAATGTTATAAGGCTTCAAAAAAAAACAAACAACAATAAAACACCTGTCACTTATCCGCTAATCAGTTAATTTTTAGTAAATGATGTCACACTTAAATCCTTTCAATAAACTTTTCGTGAGACTTCAACTATTTCTGCCATTATATTCCATCCACTGAAAAACCTTCACCAATATCACAAATAAATTTAATAATTGCATACTCAATGTACCTAATGACGTCATAACAATAGAACAATAGGCTACCTGTTCATAAAAATTAGGTCAAAATGTACAAAATAGAACAAGGACCAACTGGTCTAAATTTCAACAAAAAATATTGAGTCGTTCAGATTTTATGGAGGGGAAGCCCTAATGCCGAGAAATCCAGAAATAATTATCTTTTTCGCTTCTTCTGTATCAAAGACACTAAAAATCTTTTTTTAAAAATAATACAAGATTCGCAAAAATGCGACCTTATATTTCCCCAAAGTAGCAAATTTTTGCCAGCGTGTACATTGAGAAAAACCATGAGAAAAATGTATGATGAAACAATTACATTATAACTACCATCCACCTAATGCACAGATAAAAATCAGGGCCGACAAAACCGGGCAAGGAATAAAAACCCCCCAAAAAATAGAAATCAAAAAAGAGACAGGAAGATGAAACACCGGGTTTTGAAAAAAGTAATGTTTTTCATGCAACAATCGAATCAAAACCTGTATGTTTTAGAGATATTTTCAAGGAGATTAAGAATTTTTCTAAGACTGATCGTGACCTAATCCCCAAATTTGATGCATGTTATCAAACTCCTCTTGGTAAATCCATCAACGTCATGCACACCAGAACGATCATTTTCCACCGCAAGGCGGCTCAAAACATGGCTACGGTCTACAATGAAAAGTCAACGATTCCACGCTTTGGCTATCTTGACTATTCACAAAGAATTGACTGACCAAATCAATGTTATTGAAGTTTGCAAAGAATTTGTGAAGGCTCGGGAAGACTCAGTTACTTTGGAAAATTTTAACTTGTTTTGTTGTTGTTTTTTGTAAAGTTTAAGTTTCCTACATTGTATTTATCTTAACGTTATGCTTTTAAAAGAAGTTTCTTATAATAATATAAACACGCATATAATAACTTTTTCTCGTGTTTAATACTATAAATTTCAGATATTTGGATAGCGTTTTAGCCAATCTGAAGGTCCTAAATTTCAAAAAAATTTTTGGTCCGTCCGCCCCAACCATGGTGGGGCCTCCTTAGTCACTATTGTATTGTATCAAGTAATTGTTAAACCTAGTTTTAATAGCTACAGTGGAATGGTAAATAAAATTTAAATAAAATTCTCAATAATAAAACTTATCGTAATTCTGTTTATTATCAAATTATACGCCTGCATAAACATTTTCAATAGCTAATAGTATAATACTTTGGGGTAAACATCATAATAAATAATAATCATAAAAAATCAAAATTTTTACTAACATACAAATAGTACGTAGCATTTCAAATTAGGGCCGAAGAGTTTTTTCAAAAAATACAAAAAAATGCGTTCACACTCATTGTTTATTATGTGATAAAAATGACTTTCGTAAATCCAAAATGGAAAAGAACAACAGATTTTCGTAGTGAAAATACACATCCATAACCAAACCACTACATAGCTGAAAACACAAGTTTGTGTTCTGACTTGATTTAATTTACAGACTGTCTGTCATGTTGGAATGTGTTTTGATTTACGTTTGTTGTTCGTAAGAAAAATTGTCAGTATTATATATAATATTACATATTGAAAAATAAAATATGATATGCAGCATCAAAACAGTATACATGACCATAGACTTTATTCATAGTAAACTATTTTTCTGTTGTTGGATTAAACAACTATCCAAGTACACTCGACCAGATTCTTTCAAGTTATTATTATGTGTTTCCAATCCTCTGTGTATTAAAATATTATACGTAAATGGTTTTCTGAACTTCAAATTGCATATACAACATCACATATTTATATACTTACTGTTTTTGAATTAACATAATTGGTTGAACTGGTGGTTGTTCTTCACGCAAAAAGGGTTTCCTTCTTTATGCTGTACATCAATTTATTTTTAAAAAATCAATTTGGCTTTAGAGCCAAACACTCCACTGTGCACGCCCTTTTAATCTTACAGAGCAAATACGATGCGCTCTTGATCTTGGTAAGCTAAGTTGTGGGATATTCATTGATTTACAAAAAAGCATTTGATACTGTTCACTGACAGTTTTAGCGGAGTCATTGCGACTCCTAAACGGGAGTCATTGAACAATGACAACCTAAGAGAGTAAATCAGATGATACAGAAAGCATCTTAAGGGAGTCATTTTGCTTTTAAGGAGTGCCAATTTTAATTTCCTTAAAATGACCACATTGAACGGAATCAGTTTGATTCCTTTAAGTGATCATAAGTGATGTAAGTTAAATGGCTCTTTAAAGGAATCATTTTGATGCTCATCGGAGAGTCAAATCGAAAAACAAAGCCACTTTTTCGCACGCTTTAAAAAATTTTACGTAAGCACTTCCTTCAATGAGAGTCTCAGATGTCACATAACAGTATAAAAGATTTTACACCTTTAAACAATAAAAATACGGTTATTAACTCTTAGGGGTACTTTCTTTGCATTTTACTAAATAATTATTCTTTTGTATAGATATTTCCCTATATAATCACAAAAATTGTAAACTTATTCAATACGACCGTACGATCGCATTGAATAAAAAAAAACCATCTATATTTATCAACTTCACTGGTTCACTGGTTTCATTGGTAACATATACATATTTCATATTAGGATGTATGTTGTTGTACTATTCTTGGATTCCTTTCTTGACGAAATTGAATGTGTCCGTGTGACTGACAGTTTCTTTCGTTTGTTTTTTTGTTCTTAAAAAATCGGCTATTAATATTCTATATGATAAGTTAACTTGCTTACTCCTTAAATTTCTTTTAAAGGACAACAAAACAACACTGATGATGGCCCACAAAACACGGTCGGCTATGCAGACAGTAACTAAATATGTTATAAGTACGCTGATTTTCCTTTATCAGCCATAAACTTCAAAAATGAAAGTATTTGGGGAAAAGCTAAATGATTTTGAATGATTAGCTACTATATTTTGGTTACTTGTGACAGCTTTAATTTTTACAGCATGTTACTTTTTATTTAGATTCTTATTATGAAATTTTCCTGTAAATTTGATTGCTCTTATATAAAACAGCCAATTACAAATGGCTCGTTCGACATTTTTGGAACTTTTATGCAATGCAGGGCAACTTCGCTATTCAATGCAATTTTTCTGGATGTTTATTGAAATTCAAAAATCAAAAGAGCTGTGTAAAAACATCAAAGTTTAACATGAAGACTAAGTTCAGAGAATGATACACTCTAAGTGACTTTTAGATATCAATGCAAGTGACAATAATCTTGCTGGTGATAGCAGTGATGATGAAGATGTTGATGATCAGTTTTTTGTGCACTGTTCCATGAATGATGATGATGGTGTAGTAAATGTTTTAACTGAACTAAGAGAAATGCATGATATTACTCAAAGTGCAATTTTTTTATTTGTAATCAAATTATTGTTATAGTTTCATTTGTAAACGTCATTATTCGGCTGTATGTGACGTAATTTTTGAAAACTTTTATCTTATTTAATCTGCAACCCAAAATTCAATTTTTCTTTGTGTTTGTATTTTCACTATTTTCGAGACAGAATTGGTATTTATTTTGGGTGAAATATTAAGTAACACAAATTAGCGCCGTGAAAAACTTTCTTCGTGGTTTTTCTTCATTCTCGGTCTACCTTTTATTGAAGAGTGGGAGACAATCGAATTAAAGTGAATTAAAGTGAAGGACAGAGCCCCGTGGTACACCATATTCAACATCTAGAGAAGATGAGACATTATCAAGAATAGAAACAAACTGCTTCATACCAATAAGGTACGAACGAAACCATTGATTAGTGATACCCCTAACTCCATAAAAATTAAGTTTTGCCAGAAGAATTTCATGGTCAACACTGACAATTTTTCAAGAGTCAATATGAGAACTCTAAGGGAGTCATTTCAGAGTGCCTGTGGCGACTCCTTTTGCGATTCATTTTGACTCCCTTACAAGTATCTTTTTTTACTCCCTTTAGCTTCTCATTACCATGACTGACTCCCTTTCAGTTCTCAAAAATGGCGATATTTGTGACTCTCCAAAGGGAGTCGTTTGAAAATGACTCTCTTACGATTCTCATTTCGTGACTCCCGTTTGAGTATCATTTTGAATTAATGCTCAAACAAGAGTCATTTTTTGATCTCCTTAAGAGCTTCAATCCGCTATGACTCCCTTCAGAGCATCATTGCATTGATATCAAATGACGCACTTCTGTGCATATTGTGTTAATATTAAGTGACTCTCATTCCAGTATGATAATATTCTCAACGCTTGGTCATCTAGCTGATCTTGCCCCCGGATTTCATGATGATCTCAAGATAATTAAGAAAACACTGCCATTTATTTGAAATCATGTATTGATCTTTTCATATAAACACTATGAATACATACATACAAAAACATTTGTGAAAACGCAAATAGCTTATATACAAACTTGGATATTTCTTAACAACAAATATTTTTTGCGTGTTTTTTAATTTCTACGATATAGAATATTTCTTTTTTATATATTTCGATGGTCTCCCGACTTTTCAAAAAAAGGTAGACCAAGAATGAAGAAAAACCACGAAGAAAGTTTTTCACGGCACTAATTTTCGTTAATTAATATTTAACTAAAAATGAATACCAATTCTGTCTCGAAAATAGTGAGAATATAAAGAAATACAAAGAAAAATTGAATTTTGGATTGCAGATTAAATAAGATAAAACTTTTCAAAAATTACGCCACATACAACCGAATAATGACGTTTACAAATGAAACTATACAAATTATTTTATTACAAATAAAAAAAGTTGCACTTTGAGTAATATCATGCATTTCTCTTAGTTCAATTAAAATATCTGCTACACCATCATCATCATCATTCATGGAACAGTGCGGCTCAAAAAACTGATCACCAACATCTTCATCATCACTGCTATCATCAGCAAGATTAATGTCACTTGTATTGACATCTAAGAGTCACTTCGAGTGTATCATTCACTGAAATTCATGTTAAACTTTGTTGTTTTTGCACAGCTCTTTTGATTTTTGAATTTTAATACACATCCAGAAATATTGCATTGAATAGCGAAGTTGCCCTGCATTGTATGAAGTAAGTAAGTAAGTAAGTAAGTAAGTAACGGGAGTTTTTAGTCCTTGGGCTTCCATCCGTAATGGTTGGTTCTTCCGCCCGCCGACTTACAACTGTTAGTTGACCTACCGCCAGAGATACGTATAGCATTGCTCTAACTTGCCCGAAGGCCAGTATGCAGTCAGTCGATGGCTCCTAATGGGCTGATACGCTGCTTTCAAAGCGCATCGGAGTGGTGTATTGAGATACGACATGACTGGACTCGAACACGGGTCGCAGAGGTCACACTCAAAGGTACTAACCACTACACCATCGCTGCACAATGAAAGTTCCAAAAATGTTCCACGAGCAATTTGTAATTGACTGATTTATAAAAGCAATCAAATTGACAGGAAAAATTCATAATAAGAATCTAAAGAAAAAGTAATATACTGTAAAAATTAAAGCTGACACAAGTAACCAAAATATAGTAGCTAATCATTCAAAATCATTTAGCTTTTCCCCAAATACTTTCATTTTTGAAGTTTATGGCTGATAAAGGAAAATCAGCGTACTTATAACATATTTAGTTACTGTCTGCATAGCCGACCGTGTTTTGTGGGCCATCATCAGTGTTGTTTTGTTGTCCTTTAAAAGAAATTTAAGGAGTAAGCAAGTTAACTTATCATATAGAATATTAATAGCCGATTTTTTAAGAACAAAAAAACAAACGAAAGAAACTGTCAGTCACACGGACACATTCAATTTCGTCAAGAAAGGAATCCAAGAATAGTACAACAACATACATCCTAATATGAAATATGTATATGTTACCAATGAAACCAGTGAACCAGTGAAGTTGATAAATATAGATGGTTTTTTTTTATTCAATGCGATCGTACGGTCGTATTGAATAAGTTTACAATTTTTGTGATTATATAGGGAAATATCTATACAAAAGAATAATTATTTAGTAAAATGCAAAGAAAGTACCCCTAAGAGTTAATAACCGTATTTTTATTGTTTAAAGGTGTAAAATCTTTTATACTGTTATGTGACATCTGAGACTCTCATTGAAGGAAGTGCTTACGTAAAATTTTTTAAAGCGTGCGAAAAAGTGGCTTTGTTTTTCGATTTGACTCTCCGATGAGCATCAAAATGATTCCTTTAAAGAGCCATTTAACTTACATCACTTATGATCACTTAAAGGAATCAAACTGATTCCGTTCAATGTGGTCATTTTAAGGAAATTAAAATTGGCACTCCTTAAAAGCAAAATGACTCCCTTAAGATGCTTTCTGTATCATCTGATTTACTCCCTTAAGCTTGGTTTCCAATAAAATTATTTTTGTTGCACAACGGTTGTGCAACCGTTTTTCAGAACTTTTTCACAACAGTCTGAATGTTGTGCAACAAAAGATATGTTGTACAACACCTGTTGCAGAGATAGAAAAAAATCTATCTCTGCAACAATTTCCTACACTTGTTGCACAACAAAGTGCTGCAAAACGGTTGCGCAACAAAAATAATTTTATTGGAAACCAAGCTTTAGGTGATCATTGTTCAATGACTCCCTTTTAGGAGTCGCAATGACTCCGCTAAAACTGCCAGTGTTGGTCCGCTTCTTTTTCTAATTTATATTAATGATATCCCTAATGCCTTTGAATTTGGTAAATCCTGTCTTTTTGCAGATGATACTAGTGTTTTATACTCTGATCAGAATCCTGTGATCTTAGAAAATCAAATCAATCATGATTTGGTTAAGTTGGTAGATTGGCTGAATGCAAACAAAATTGCATTGAATGTAGCAAAGACCGAAGCCCTTCTCTTTAAGAATCCTAGAAAAACAGTCGATCATGACATTAGATTGATCCTCAATGACACTGAACTTAAATTTAAATCACATGCCAGATATCTTGAAGTTGATGACTCGCTTTCTTTTTCTTTTCATTTAAACAATGTTAGTGCTAAACTTAGTCAAGCTAATGGAATCATCAGCCTTCTCAGACATTATCTTCCTCCTAGTATTCTTACTTCAATCTACTATGGTCTTTTTAATTCACATCTAAGTTATGCTGCTCTTGTATGGGGTCAATCTCCTTTTGTCTCTTCAAGAATCCTTCTCCTTCAAAAGAAATGCACCTGACTTATTTCTTGCTCACACTAAACCTCTGTTTAATTAAAGTTTCTGAAATTCTTGAGTTTAAAGATATTGTTTTTTTTTCAGACTCTTAATCTTGTACATCAAAGTCTTAACAAAACTTCTCCCTCAAGTTTTCAAGAAACTTTCGGTCTAACTTTCCTTAATGAGTCTCAGCGAACCAGGAGTCGTTCCAATGGAATTCTAGTAAGACCTTTAGTCAGAACTACTTTGTATGGTTTGCAGTCAATTCGTTATCGTTCAATTCTCAATTGGAATGGTCTTCAAACGCAGCATCCTGACACAAACCTTTCCATGCTTGGTTATTGTAAATTTAAATCACTTGTTAAATCATCACTATTAAGCCATTACTAAGATTTTTCTTACCTGATCATATACACGTTACTAGCATTATTTTAATTTATTCCAAAAAACTACTTTTTCTTTTTTATTTTCCAAAATTTTTTTGTTGTATTCTTCATAAATACTCAGGTGGCTACCTCTTTTGATTAGTCCCGACTATATGGGGTAGTCTCCTGGCCTTTTATTCTATTGAAGTTTTGTAATTTGTCAGTCATGTAATCTTTGGCAAATAAATTGATTGATTGATTGACATCATCATCGTGCTTGCTTTCTCAGTTCAGTTGGGCTACATTACATCAGGATCATACCAAATAAATTTTCAGCCTGGTTATTCAGAATGAATTTTCACCTTTGCACTGGAATCACAACTTCAATGGTTTGTTGTTCCAAGCATTTAATTACCAATACCATCATCATAACACATATCAACACAAAAACAAAAACACATAATACCAACGTTTTTGGATTTCTGCGTAAGCAAGAAATACTTTACGATCGTCCGTGTTTTTCTGAATTTTTTTTTTCATCTTACTGTCCAAACCTACGCATTTTTGTTTCTTAAATTTCATTGGTTCATAAAAAAGCCGTCTCAATCGTGATTGGTGCATAATGCCCGATTTCTACGAAAGGGTGCTAATATAGCCACCTTAACTTCAATAGCGACAGTTTATTGGCTTGATTTCCGCCATGTGATCATCCGGGTATTCTTCGACTTTACGTTTGCACGCCGTTTGCATAATGGCAGAAGAAACCGAAGAAACCCACATTTCCACATTTCAGACTTCCACATTGATTGATCAATACTGAATAGATTTAAAAGAAGATTTACACTTTCAAAACCAAAAGTAAAAGGTAGAAATTTATAATTATCTTACAATGATTCTACTGCGTTCATTCCTTTCTAAAAACAAGTTCTCAATGTTTTGTAAAAACAGTGTGTGCAACTTTTATTTTTTGGAAAATGTCTGGGATTCTTTTAAGCCTTTCTAGATACAAAATACCGTTTGTTTCATGTGTTAGCTGTAGTGCTTTTTAAGCTCTGGATACATACAGCTCAGCTTAGTTTTCTCTTCAGCTCCAGCAACATACAAGGAATGTCTTGTCAACCCTCTGCCTGTCCATCTCATTTTATGTTTGATGTTTCCCTAGCTTATTCAGCTTATATACTTGTATAGTTCTTGGCTGTATTATCAATGTCCTGAGTTAAGAATGGGGACTTACTATTTACGATAGCAAATTGAAACTTACCTTGATTGTCTGTAAATTCTAAATACTGGACATCTTTTAACGCAAATTTCTGTTTTCAGTAGGTCAAGAGATAGGAAAGTGCGGATGCTAGCCCATAATCATATGATTTCGGGAATTTCCCTACTATAGCTAATATTATCATCATATAAGATCTTTTTTTTCATAACGCGATACGAGTTATGAAACGTGTTATTTGATTACATAACATATAAACAGTTTCTATTATTATATAACCACAAATTACTCATAATTGTAAACAATTAAATATCTCATAAAAATGTAGTAAAAAGCAGTTTGCAGAAGTTTCATTTTTTATAACATAAATGAGCTAATAATACATATGGCATACAGATCAGCGTAGTCTAGTGGATAAGAACGCTAACTTGTAACAACAAGGTCGTGTGTTCGAACCCCACTCGGTCTCTCATGTCCTGGTTGAAAAACTTGCATGAGTGCGCACTTCCCCGCAGTTGCGTTGGATATATCGCGGTTTGGGTAGACTTCGGTCTGGGTGATTAATCACTGTCAGGTTTCACTGGTCCACAGAGACATTCAGGTTACCGTCAAATCGATCGAAATTCAACATAAACGTCAGGGCTTGAAGGTGTTAGCATGAACCTAAACTACGGATCATATGTGGCTGTCGGGATATAAACGTCAGGGCTTGAAGGTGTTAGCATGAACCTAAACTACGGATCATATGTGGCTGTCGGGATATAAACGTCAGGGTTTGAAGGTGTTAGCATGAACCTAAACTACGGATCATATGTGGCTGTCGGGATATAAACGTCAGGGTTTGAAGGTGTTAGGATATTCTAACATTGTTAAATAAATAAACATTGTTTACTTAAACAATTATGTTCGATGATGAATCCTCAGATGATGATATTATATTTTCTCATCAAGATACAAAAAGGGTTACTTTTAATGATAAAGTAATGGTCCATTATATCTATGCTTGTGAATCTCGTAGAAGTAACTGGATAGAGGCTGCTGTTGACAGAGTACGCTTTGAATCGAGGATTAAACATATTGGTAAAATTCTAGAACCTGTATTGAGACGTAAATTAATCTCTTACAGTAGTCTTATAACAGTCTTACAGTAGTCTTATAGTAGTCTTATAGGAGTCTTATATTTTTTGTTACAAGAGTCATGTAACAAATAACATCAACCTGTTTAACAAATCGCATATGTTCTCGGATGTTCCATTCTCATGACTAGGCACGCGTGTTTCCCTTTTTTCAGTTTTTCCTTGGCATTTTTCAATTCTTCTTGTGAATCAATCACATCATTCTCTTCATGAATAGTGGCTAGATCGTTTCTATCTTTTGGATACCACACATATAACATTTTAGCTTGTCGTCGTAAATTTTTAGGTATAGCTGTGTATGATTGTGTAAGTAACCATAGCGAATGATTTCGATGTCTACCGCTAATTGCCAACTCGAGCAAAGGCTGTCTCTTTTTGTCTAATTTTTCATCAGCTATTATATCATCAATCAGAAATAAGGTTTTATATCCGGCGCAAAAGAAGTCCATTTTCTTAATCCATTCATACAAAGATCCTTCCGGCTCAATTAAAATCACATAGCTGTCATTCCAGAACCACTTCCGATCTCTGTAAGTCTGATTCCATCTCAAGGTGGGACATATAATCACGATGAAATCAAAGTGATCAAAGTATTCATTTTCTAATAATTTTACAACACGATCCGTTTTACCGCACGATGTTGGTCCGACGAATAATGCTGTGTGAGGTTCTTTCATATAAAGTGTGTTCATTTTACTAATATAATGTAGACATAAATTGACCGTTTTGTATGTTTAATTGAGCATCCATTATTAGATATATATATGCGTTTAAGTTTCCTGCAGTTTCAGCGGTCTTTTCAATCTGTAAAGTGATGCCTTCACTCGCATTTTCAATCCTTCGACCGGTCCCATGCAAGGCATTCTCATCAATTGTTCTGAAATCTAACCATAGAGCATACTTGTTTGTTAAGTAATCAGAGACTTTTACATCATGTAATCCTAAGAGCTTTCGGTTTTCGCCGACGCTATTATCTTTTGGTTTTCCTTCAGCAAAATACTTGCAAATCTCATTGTATTGTTCAAACGGCTGCATCCCTTGAGCAAAAAGTTGGTTAGGCTTACCCTCGACGATGACAGATACCTTTTCGATCTTTGGATTGTAGAATTTACAAGTTTCTCGTTTGTAGGATTTTTCTTCTTCAAATAGAACTAAAATACCCTTCAAAGATTTGGCAGGTGTGTTGAATGACCAATTCCACGTTGTGTCTGACTTGTTTACTCTAATTTGTCTGTGCCGCAAAACCCTATCATAGAGCAAAGCCATGTTTTCATATTCAGAAGTGATTTTTCTAGCCAAAGTGGGTTGTGTCACAATCTCATATTCAAGTGAGATGTTGGATATTTTGTATTTACCGTCTGGGTTACGTTTTTGACCTGCGGCAGTATCTGGAGGGTCAGAATAAATAACTCGGTTATAGTCGTTAAATGTGATCTCGTAGCATAACCTATTCCCTAAACCCGCTTGATAATATGGAATAGTACTATCTAGCATCTCAAAGTCGAGTGGAATGACAAACTTGTTTTTATAGGTGTCAGCAATGGCTTTGTCTTCCGCATCATCGTCCTTTTTATCTGAAGCACCAATCCTCAATTTCATACAATTCTCTGTACACCCATCATCGATGATGATACCCTGTCTTATCGCGTTTCTCTTTTCAAACTTGGTTAACCATAAATCTCTGTAACACCCGAAAAGATCAAAGTCATCGATACTCAATATCTCGTTACCTTCGAACTTGACAGCCAACTTTTTAACGATAGCTCTCCCAATGTTACTGACCAATGTTCTTTTTGAGTCAGCTTTCGATTCGAGTTCAATATCAAAACTTAGATTCGTTGTTCCTGGGATAATAACATCATCGCTTCCTAAATTTGGAAACCTAACCAATAATAACTGATTTTGATCGATCTCACTCGGATTGTGTGTGACAATTACTTTTTGACGAGAGCCTTTTACACCGCGGGCAGTTCTAAGTGAACGTTCTGGATTTAACCTCTTTCCATACTCCATTATTAATTATGATATATAATTAATTATTACTTTTTATCTCGTTTTAGCGGATATGCAAAACAACGGTTCTTCCTAGGTCTTCTTTTAGCATATTACCATGTTGATCTGTGATTTTCAACGTGAGAGACTGAAATACACCATTTTTTAATTTTTTGTACTGAGGGTTTTTAGGCTCAACATATGTGAAGTCACTATATTCAGCCTTGTGATGGGATAGTAAAATATCACTTAGCTTACCATCCTCAAGATTTTGAGTGTTGTCGAGTTCAGAGAGATGCAAATTAATTTTGATTTTTTTAGCGAGCTTATTTGTTCTGATTATTCGAGGGTCTTTGCCTAATGGTTTAAGTTCTATATCACCTTCTAAAAAGGCACCTGCTAAAAAGGCATTCAATTCCCTACTCGTGAATGTTCCTTGAGGTACCAACTTTTTAGCTTTCCCATCAGCAGACAGTTTCAGTGTTAGATCTGTGGTTATTTCATACGTAACATTGTCTGCAAACATATCAACCAATGCAATTTCTTTTGAGCCATCCAAGTTTTGAATGGGGTAAGATAGATATACAGTCTTCTCACCCCTTACGAGATTTACCGTGATATACATTTTCTTGTATTAAATAGAAGATAATATTATTAAATAATAATGGAGGATATTTTTAAATATAATCCCAACGCGCTTTATAAACCAAATGGAGGGCAATACCTTCAGATATTGAATGCTAAAGATTTATACAAACAAACAATTATCGTCTCTGAGAGCGGTTCTTTCCCCGCAACTTTTCCAAATATATTTACTAATTATGAAATGAATGAAAATGATCAACGTATGAAAATTTGGTAGGAACAACCATTTAAATTATGGCAAACACAAATCAACTTTGTCACTTGGTGTGCTTCAAGCGCTTGTGGAGTCAGTTCTGAACATCTGAAAGAAGGTCGCTCTACTCCTATGATTAGAGCAGTATATCGTTTTCATGTCTATTATCATATTAGACGAATCATTAAGCGTCTGCAGACACCTCTACCTTTTGAAGATAGTTTCAACCAATACGATAATCCTTATAATAAAGAAGAGTTTTTAAAAATCTGTAGTGAATATGGTGTCGATTCTGATCCTAAAAAATATAGAGGGCAATATTTTTATAGCTCGTATCAAAAAAGACGTAGAGACTATCCAACGCCAGGTCTGAGTTATTTCACAGACGACTCCATGACACGATGGATTATAGAAAAATCTAAAGGCTTTACAAAAACAGGTCTTGTAAAAATTTCAGAGAGTGTTAGAGCATATGCTTATCTTCTTCTTAGTTCGCAAGCCTCAGCTCGTTCTTCTATTTTAGGTAATAATTCAAGCTCTTTGACAGCTCAAAGAGTTTTTATGAACAACTTTGAAGATATTGTTAACCGCAGAGTTGATATTCAAGATGACATTAAACGTTATCAAGATACTTTAAATTACGCTTCAAGCAAAGTTGATTATTCTGTTGGACAAGGTATTTACATGTTACCTAGTGACATGAATCTAAACATCAAGTCGGGAGTGTCTGGTTATAATAATAAAATTCTCATATCTAATGATAACTTGATCCTCGGAAGAAATAAAATGATTAATGTTATGCAAGAGCATCATATTTCATCCAAAGTGACTAGCTCTCCAACACAAACAAAAAATAAAAGTTCACAAAAGAAAGTTCAAACAAGAGTAGTGAGTCAAACAGATTCACTCCCATCTCATGAAGAAGAGAAAATAGCTTTGGTTTTAGCGATTACCACGATGTTTAGTATATGGTATTATTATTATTATTATTGAAAACAAAACTCTATTTTAGAGAACCCTTAAACATCATCATCCTCTTATAATTATTTTGTCTTACATAATTATAAGAGGACAGCAAACTCTTATACAACAAATTTCAACAAAATTATAAGAGGACAGCAAACTCTTATACAACAAATTTCAACAAAATTATAAGAGGACAGCAAACTCTTATACAACAAATTTCAACAAAATTATAAGAGGACAGCAAACTCTTATACAACAAATTTCAACATAATTATAAGAGGACAGCAAACTCTTACACAACAAATTTCAACAAAATTATAAGAGGACAGCAAACTCTTATACAACAAATTTCAACAAATTTCAACAAAATTATAAGAGGACAGCAAACTCTTATACAACAAATTTCAACATAATTATAAGAGGACAGCAAACTCTTACACAACAAATTTCAACAAAATTATAAGAGGACAGCAAACTCTTACACAACAAATTTCAACAAAATTATAAGAGAGTATAAGAAAATTATAACAAACACAACAAAATGATAGAATATGTCAACTTCGTGTTATTAAGCATACTGCTGATCTCGCTATTTTACTTTTATTTTGTGTTAAAAAAATACCTCTCTCTAATAAAAATGGTGGAAACAGCGATCGATAATTTAATCAACCAGAGTTATGATGTTCCAGGTGAATTTCCACCTTCAGATGGTAAAAGACAAAAATTACTCGAGTGTGTCTTAACCGGTAATAGCAAGCTATACTTAGGGAAAATGTACACGGAAGAGCAAATTAACAAACTCAAAGATGAAGAGGTAGAAAAACTTTTTAGTATCTACGAGGCTAAACTATCAGGTCAAATGGTAAAATCCTTGGGGAAATCACTCATACGTATTTATTCCATGGGGGCTTGTGCAACGTTAGGAATAAACAATCAAGATGCGCTGAGCAATGACCTGGAAACTGACCCCTTCTTAAACTCTGCCCTTCAAAGATTTACATGTGACTTATATTATAAATTCGGCTCATTATTAGCACCACTCAGTGTTGGACTTATTACCGGGAGGCATTATATCAATGAAAGGAATTTAAATAAATCTGATGATAATATAAATACAACAGATAATAAAAATGTCAGAAGAACAGACTCCCATTCAAGTGACAACGAAGAACCCAAAAAAGGTTGAAGCGGGTAAGAAGTTGGCGGAATACAACCGTAAAAAACGAGAACAATTAAAACAAGTGTCACCTCAAAAAGAAGTGAAGAAGCCCGATGACTCTCTCACCAAACCAAATGAACAACCCATGAACTACACCTATGGTGTAGGTGGAATAATAGCTCTCGGTTTAGTTGGTGGATTTGCTTATTTTATGTATAAAAAGAAAGAGCAAATATTACCCCGTGGGTCACCATCCACCCCCCTTCCACAAAAATCTAAAATACCAGTGAAAATCAATAAACATGAAATGGAATAAAAAGAAAAAAATGTATATATAACAAACATGGACAAGAAAAGTATTGTCAACGATTTATATCACGCATCAGTCGTCTGCGTTTTCGCTATCGGCTACTCTATGCTAGGAAAAAAGGTGTTAAAAATGACACCTCCCTCTATTCAAAAGTTCGACTTGGAAGATACGGGAAAACTAGTTGCCATTATCGCCGCTAGTGAAGTGACAAAGGACTACTTAATCAAACAAAAGATTTTGCCTGAAAATATCAATATCTAAATATGGCTTCTATCGCAATGATGTTGGGTGGAGCTTTGGCTAACGCTTTGGCTTTCACAGGATCAAGCTATCTGTTTTCAAGTTTATCCAAAGACAGAATCGATAGGGAAAGAAAACGTCATGATTTGGCAATAGAAAAATTACAAAAAGCACAGATTGAATGGCAGCAAAAACGACAGGAAAGGATCGATTTCATCAATAAACAACTATTGCTCGAAAAGAAGGCTGATTCAAAATTCGTAGAGCTAAACGATGCAATGAGAGAGTACAATAGGGTGTTTAGTAATCATCTTGAACCGCTACCACGAGAGCCTGTATTGAGCGACTTTTATACACCGAGTCATGATCAACATGAAAGAGAATTGGCTTTTATAGCTCTGAGTATGCTCGGTATTGGTGGTGCTGTGTGGTATTTTGAAAGATAAAATGTATATTCAATTTGAGTACAAAAATTATGTTACACGATACGTGTAACATATATACACACTCAGATGGTTATCGTCTAGTGACAAGGTATGTATAGATCAACCCTACAATCAGAGCCCATAAATTTTGACTTAACCAACCTACAACTTCTTTTGCTCTAGTGAGTATCCACGATACGATAGACCCAATTATTCCCGGTAAAGCCTCTGCCGCTTTAGATGCTAATCTACCTAGAAGTGATGCTAACGCTTTTAGTTTATTTTTTATCCATTCCTTTGCATCGTTCTTTTTATCACCACCTTTGTCAGGATTTTGCGAAGAGTTTCCAGCTGCTGATGGTAACAAAGCTTCCACAAGAACACCGATAGCCATACCAAACGCTGTCAGAATGCTAACGATTGTTATACCTTGTTCGCGGAATAGTGTTCGTATCCTTTCACCTAATGAGGTATCTTTGTCGAGGACTTTAGCAATGGTTTCTTTGATGTTCGTAACTTGACTGTTTAATTTGCCTTTGAGAATATTAATGTTCTCTTTCCTAGCTTTCAACTCTTCATGTAATCCCTCCACTCTCTCTTCAACCTCTTTTCGTTGTTCGTCCGTGTATGTCACATCATTTTCCATTTCTTCCAACTTGTTTTTCTCTCGATCGATATGCTGTTCTATTCGAACCTTTTTCGCAACCTCTTCCTGAAGACCTCCTCGTATGTTTCTCAGCGCCTTATCCAATCCTAACAACTCACGTACAGGATATTCATATAGATCGCCGGTCTGAGTCATTTCATGATCGACAGATTGTTGTCTAAGCGTTGAAATTAAATCTTCCGTACTATTTGCAATGTTCCCCGTAATCTCCTCAAGCTCTACATCACTCGATTTTGTGATTTTAGATGATGAAGGGAGTTCTTCTTGTATTTTGTTAAGTGCGGCTGCTTGTCTAGCTGAAACTTTGCTCTTAGGTATATCAAACCCTAAACTACGTAACCTGTTCTTACCCAATATGTCAACTATAGTACCGGTAGCCCTTAGTCTTCCATTGTTTGTCAATGGTTTGCTACTGTCTTTGTAGTATAATTCACCATCTCTGAATTCAAACAGATCGGTATGAATTTCTTCAGATTTTAACCCGAATTTTTCAGATAACTTCTCGTATAAACCTTCAACCTGAACTTTCAAAACTTTAGTTTTCAGACCACCAAATGAGGTTTCACCCGTCGCCCCGCGTGTATCTATTTGTTCACCACCCGAAGTTGGTATGAGAGGAAACGTCTCATCGGTTGTTTCATCTGTCGTCATCCCATGTTCTCCAAAAGGATCTATGTCAATGTCTGTCATTTTATTTATTTAGAGGATAAATTATTATTAATTATTATATAACATAATCTCTCTCTAAATATGAGTTTTAAAATTTATCCAAAACTACCCACTGCTCCTGAGGATTTGAATGAGCAGGAAAAGTTTAACGCAAGCGTAATAAATTCTGAGTTTGAAGAGTTGATAAAACTTAAGAACAAGTTTAGCATCAAGCTCAAGAGATACAACAAGGCGATAGAACGATCGATGCTACTAAATGCTAGCTCAAGCGCTATAACCATTGGCTCTGGCATCGGTTCAATCGCAACAGGGGCTACTATTATTGGAATACCTATTTCTGCAGGATTAGGTGGTGTAGCCTTAGCCGGCTCTATCTGTACCGGACTTACTACAGCTGTCATCAAAAGATATCAAAAGAAAGTAGAAAAAGTGATAAAATTATATGATATTGTTACATCCTCAATCGCTGTGTTCGAAACTAACATAAGTCAGGCGCTGGCTGATGGGAGGATCAATTACAAAGAATTCCAGGTTTTGCAGGGAACATATTACAACGCTTTACAAA
This sequence comes from Turritopsis dohrnii, assembly GCA_027922465.2. Classification (NCBI taxonomy): domain Eukaryota; kingdom Metazoa; phylum Cnidaria; class Hydrozoa; order Anthoathecata; family Oceaniidae; genus Turritopsis; species Turritopsis dohrnii. The sequence goes on along the minus strand of BQMF02000570.1, from coordinate 43,908 downwards.
AACTCAGCTCTATAGATAGAAAGATGGATACCGAAGCCCAAAATCAATTTCAAAAAAGTTTGATGATAGAACTCCAAAACTTGAAAAAGTCAATAACCGAAAATGGTTACTAGGATGTGTGGTTATGTGTTCCTCAATTTGAAAAGTGATTAATGAAAATGAAACTTATATAAAGAGATATGATCACAAGTATATACAGACAAAAAAGAGACAATGGAATTTCCAACAGTTGCAATATTTGAACAAAACATGGAACAAATTATTCCGATTATAAAGTGGAGAGAGCTATCTGAAAACGTGATTTATCATGTTAAATCTGTGGGTGAGATAGACACACCTGCATCTGAATTTGGTTCTGGAACAGCTATGTATGCAGAGGTGCAAGACAGAAGAGGAAACTTATATAAGACATGGTTACCTGCAAGACTTTGCGTTGAATTGAAGGATTATGGTTGGAATTCTAGAGAAGCCTTTGTCAGACCGAAGGGGCTCAGACAATCTGAAAAGAATCCTGAAAGACAATTCTTTGATTATGACATTATGTGGCGCTAAACCTCGTTGCTAGACGACTAATCTTTACTTGTTTCTAGTAAAGATACTTTTGTACGATTCACCAACCTTGCACATAATCAGGAGGTAGCTCTGTATCTTCAGGTATTAATATCAGCTCTTCTTTCACAAAAGCTCGTTCAGGTCCATCTTGAAGGTAATACATTACACGGTTACCAGGTTGCTCTATTACCTCACTCAATCTATATGTCTTCTTTGACCATATTCTATCTGTTGCTCTTTTTCGATGATCGTTGTGCTCTTCACCCGGTTGCAATAGATATCTATACAAACCATCTTGAGGTAATTTTTCTTCAGGTGGATAGCTCTCTCGTTTAGCGAGAGGCACCTCTTTCAATTTGATGGCATCTTTCGGTTTCATACCGATCATCTGCGTCTTCGTATCATTCAATCTATTCACAAGTTTATACAAATATTTGACCCATGTAGATGATACCTTTTCCGAATCATTCAGTTCTTGAGCATCTTGTATTTTGAATAAATTTTCGGCAAGTATCTTGTTCAACGCCTCGACAAACGCTGTATGGGTATGCTTATATTTAGTAGTTACTCTTTTAATTTCGACGTTATTCTTCTCCAACAGCTTTGTCACATCGGCTTTGAATTCTGAACCGTTATCACATTGAAATACTTTTGGATAGTTTAAGGGTCCAACCTTGTAGATGTCTTCGATCATAGCGACAACCTCTTTCGCTCTCTTAGTATTCAAAGGTCGAGCCACCTTATAGCGTGAAGCAACATCGATACCGGATAAGATGTACTTGTATTTATTACCATATAGCATATCACTAGGCATATACAATATATCAAATTGATGAATCTCATTCGGTTTAGTTACCTCATAATGTGGACGTTCGATCCTTTTCGGTGCCGGTAGATGTACTTGCCACAAAGCTTGTTTTGATAACCATTTCTTAATTACCTTCAGTTTGAAACCAAATCCTCTTAGATTGTGAACGGCCTTTTGTCCTTTCCATAAGTTTTGAGGTTGATAATAAATCTCTTGAAGTTTAGTGTCTGACATTTTTATTTATAAACAACGTTTTATTTTAGCTCATTTTTGTTAAAAAAAATGACATTAAAGTGGCTTAAAAGTTTTTATTATCTTTATATAAAGAATAAACATGACCGACAAAACAGAATCAGATTACCAATCAATGACTTATGATATGTTAGTAAAATTATGTGCATCACGAAAAATAAAATATGTTAAGCAAATGAATAAAGCTAAAATGATTGATGTACTTGAAAAGAATGATAAGGATCCATCTTATATTCTCGATCCTGATACGAAACAAGCATTTTATACACGCTTTTCAAACTGGATAGATAACAACGAAGAAAAATATAGAAGGTATAAAAAGAGTCAAAACGATAAGAGAAAGATGGTTCGTTCAACTTTGTAGATGGTGTTTTTTTGTTACTTAAATCGAGTAACAAATGTTAACTAGATCGTTTGAAAAAAATGAAAAAATATAATTATAATATAATATAATATGAGTTAAAGGAAGCTAATCTCATATATATATTACAACATGACTTCACAAAATACTGTTGTTCAATTAAAAGCTATCGCGAGAGAACGCGGTCTACATGGCTACTCAAAACTCAGAAAAGCTGAGTTGATCGAATTATTAGCAAACCCACCTGTCCGACCTGTTCCACTACCAAGATCTGTCCAACCCGTTCCACCACCAAGACCTACTAGGTTTAACCGACCTGTTCCACCACCAAGACCTGTTCCATTTATTCCTACCCAACAAGATATGGATTTGTTTGAACAGCAAGAAATGGCAAAAAATAGACCTCAGGTGAAAAGTAAGTTGGATGAGTTGAAGGAGTGGTTAGTAAATCACACACCTAAACCTATTCGTGAGAAAGTGAGTAGCGCTTTCAGAGAGATGAAGAAGAAGATTCTTAATCTCTATAAGAGGAAGAATGATGATGAAAAAGATGATGAAAAAGATGAAAAACTGGTGAAACCAAAAGCGTTTGTCCCCATTGAAACGGCGTTTGAGGGTTCTTACAAAAGGTTCAAGATAAACTCAGATGGAAAAAAGGATGTTGATTCGTTTCTCGAAAAGGTTCGACCCATTTTAAGTGATCTGATTATGAGAGAACTCAAAAACAAAAAATCAATAAAAATTCAAGCAACTGTGTGGATCAAATGGAGAAAGGAGGATTTATCCAATCCTGAAGCGACAATCTACGTCGATAAGGCGTTTAATAGCAATATGGAAACAATTCACAATGAAAGCGATATATCTGATGTTGTCAATAAGATGTTCAATAAGATAATCGAACAGGTTGAAAACCCTGCGTTACCTCAATCCGGCTTTGTTATCGATAAAATTTTAAATATTGATGTGGACTTCCACAAGCTAAAATTAACGAGAGGCAGCTCTTACTTGCCGCTACCTAAGAATTTCAGTGGTAAGTATTCGATAATTAATCCTAAAAACAAAGATGATGAAGAGTGTTTCAAATGGGCTGTTATTGCAGCTCTCAATCATGATAAGATTAAGAAAAATCCACAAAGGATAATGAATCTCAAGAAACACGTTGATAAATATAATTGGGAGGGTTTATCGTTTCCAATGGCGCTAAATAAAATAGATTTGTTTGAGAGGAGGAACCTTGATATCGCTGTGCATGTTTTGACAAAAGACGAGAAAGAAGGTATCTATATGTGTCGTAAGTCGAAGCATCTTGATCGCAAAGAAACGGTTGTTTTGTTTTTATTATGTGAAGAGGAAAAGAGACATTATGTAGCTGTAAAGAACTTGAGCGGTGTCTTGAGTAAGGTCAACTCGAAGCACAAAAATAAAGAACATTATTGTTTGAATTGTCTCAATGGATTCTCAAGTGAGAAAACACGAGATGAACACTTTGAATATTGTAAAAATAATGATGTTGCTAAGATTGAGATGCCAAAGGAGGGTAGCACCGTTAAGTTTCATGACGGTCAGTATCAGCTCAAAGCTCCTTTCATAATGTATGCTGATTTCGAAGCTTTGTCAAAAGAGGTTTGTAAAGAACCGCGTAGCGTTATTGGATCATCCACTAAAAAGGTTGGTATACATATCCCCACAGGCTTCTGTTGTTATAGCAAATTTGCTCATGGTGAAGTTTCAGACCCTCTAACGCTTTATCGAGGTGAAGACTGTGTTTTACGTTTTGTAGATCATGCGGTAGGTGAAGTGAAAAGGCTATACAATATGTTTCCTAAACAGAGAATGCGAGACCTCACATATGAAGAGGAACAGGGATTTACCGATTCAGATAAATGTCACATATGTATGAAAGAGTTTGAAAAAGATAATATTAAGGTTAGGGATCACTGTCATTTTACTGGTAAATTTCGTGGAGCTGCACATCAGTCTTGTAATCTCCGTTACAAAGTGCCTAAATACATCCCGATCGTCTTTCACAATTTGAGCGGATATGATGCTCATCTGTTTATCAAAGAACTAGCCAAACAGTATGGAGATGAAGGGATTGCCGTCATCGCTGAAAACAAAGAAAAATATATCTCTTTCTCATTGGATGTTAAGGTTGGTGAATATATTGATAAAGATGGGGTGATTAGAGTTCAAAAGATACAGTTGAGATTCATCGATAGCGTGCGTTTCATGGCTAGTAGTCTGGATAACTTGGTAAACAATCTATCTAACGATCAGTGTAAAAACCTTCGAAAATTCTTCAAGGGTGATGAGCAATTCAAATTATTGAGAAGAAAAGGAGTTTATCCTTATGAATACATTGATTCTTTTGATAAGTTTAACGAAACTAAGCTCCCACCAAAAGATGCTTTTTACAGCAAGTTGAACATGAAAGGAATCAGTGATGCTGATTATACACATGCGCAGAATGTGTGGAAACATATGAAAAATAAAAATATGGGTGCGTATCATGATCTCTACCTCAAGACAGATGTTCTATTGCTTGCTGATGTTTTTGAGACTTTTAGGGAAACATGTATAACAAACTATAAACTGGATCCTGCACATTTTTACACTGCTCCAGGACTAGCTTGGCAAGCCTGTTTGAAAAAGACAGAGGTTGAGCTGGATCTATTATCAGATATGGATATGTTTCTGTTCGTAGAGCAAGGTATTAGAGGAGGTCTCTGTCAGGCTGTTCATAGACATGCTAAAGCTAATAACAAGTATATGGATGCTAAATATAAGAAGACTGAAGAAAGTAGCTATCTCCAATATCTTGATGCAAATAATCTATACGGATGGGCTATGATTCAGAAGCTACCGACAGGGAATTTCAAGTGGGTAGATGCTAATAAATTTACCGCCGATTTGATTTCAAAGTTGGCTGAGAAAGACGGTAAATATGGTTATCTTCTTGAAGTTGATGTGAACTATCCTCAGGAGCTTCATGATTCACATAACGATCTTCCGTTTATGCCTGAGCGAAAGAAGATCAATGGTGTAGAAAAGCTAACTCCATGTCTTTCAGACAAGAAGAACTATACTATTCATATCCGCGCACTTGATCAAGCGCTGAAGCATGGTCTTGTTCTTGAGAAGGTTCATAGAGTACTGAGATTTAGACAAAGCGCATGGTTGAAGCCGTACATCGATTTCAACACCAATTTGCGTACTAAATCAAAGAATGACTTTGAAAAGGACTTTTTCAAGCTCATGAACAATTCAGTCTTTGGTAAAACTATGGAGAATCAACGTAAACATAAAGACATACGCTTGGCTACCAAGAAAGAACAATATGAGAATCTGGTGATGAAACCTAATTTCAAGGGTAGTATCTGTTTCAGTGAACATTTGATGGCTGCTGAAATGCAAAAGATCAAACTCGTGTTGAACAAGCCGATCTATCTGGGACCTACAGTTCTTGATTTGTCAAAGACGATTATGTACGAGTTTCACTATGATTACATGAAACCAAAATATGGTGACAATCTAAAGCTCTGCTATATGGATACAGACAGCTTTGTCTATCACATCAAAACCGACGACTTCTACAAAGATATTGCCGATGATGTAGCTTTGAGATTCGACACTTCAGCGTATGATGAGAAAGATAATAGACCTTTACCCATAGGTTTGAATAAGAAAGTCATTGGTCTAATGAAAGATGAGTTGGGCGGTAAGATAATGACAGAGTTTGTTGCTCTAAGAGCGAAGACATATGCATATAAACAGCTAGATGGAAAAGAAGACAAGAAGTGCAAGGGAGTCAAGAAGTGTGTAGTAAAGAAGACCATGGGGTTTGATGATTACAAGAGATGCTTGTTCGATGGTAAGAATGTTTACAGAGAACAGATGACCTTTCAATCGATTAAGCATGATGTTCACACTATAAAAACAAACAAACTCGCTCTCAATGCAGATGATGACAAAAGAATTATCGTCGATGGTATTGCTACATATGCCAGAGGACATTATAGATATGTATAAGAGGTAAAAAAACAAACAAACAAAATAAACGATACCTATGGATATTGACTTTGAAGATCTTTTTGACTGCATCGATGATCTGTATGTCATATGTATTGTTAGCTTATTTATGTTATAAAAATGAAACTTCTACAAACTGCTTTTTACTACATTTTTATGAGATATTTAATTGTTTACAATTATGAGTAATTTGTGGTTATATAATAATAGAAACTACTTACGTAATCAAAATAACACGTTTCATAACTCGTATCGCGTTATGAAAACAAAGATCTTATATGATGATAATATTAGCTATAGTAGGGAAATTCCCGAAATCATATGATTATGGGCTAGCATCCGCACTTTCCTATCTCTGGTCATATTTTTCATAATCCTAATCTTTGTTTACTTCTTGTGTTTGGGAAGTCTTTTCATAATTAGGAAAATTGACCGTACATACGTAATCACAGTGATATCTGAAAGCATATAAATTTGATGTTATTTTGTTCATTAAGTTTATTAGGAGTTAACGTAAGGTTCGTATTGTGTCAGTTATGCTTTCATAATGCCCTGGCGTGTATACGTAATTAAAAATTTATTGCTTTTTAAGTTTCTGAATCAATTTTTATAATCTTTTCATGAAATTTAGTTCAGATAATGCATGTTTTTAAATTAAAAAGATGGCAATGACATATTGTTACTCGAATTAAAGCACAAATTTCTGTTTTCGGTTATGTATGTTGATTTTGTATGTATATATAGTTGTATTTAGTATCATTAAAATCTACGCTTTCCTTTTTGTCCTTGTGAATTAGGAATTCTGTTAGGAAGATTGACAAGACATTAAATTCATAACATTTACATTGATTTACATGCATACTCATTGTCTTATCTGAATTGATCACTGAATCCTTAATATCGTTTCGTACCAACAAAATAAAGAACTTTATGTCATTCAGATATAATCAAGTTTATTGGTTAATCAAGTTTTGCATAGTGACAATAATGTTTTTTCCACATTTTTGGGGAGTACATGATCAGAAATTTAATAAATATATATTGCGGATTAAACTTTTCTTAAATTTCAAGAATGTCATAGTCTTTTTTGTAATGACAGCTATATATTTTTCAGTAATAATCATTCAGCTTGATTGTACAAACAGTTTTTTATGAAAAGCTAAAGAATGACATAAAGAAAAGCTCATTTTCTTCTTCGATTTTGCATAAATCCTTCTGCCCGATAGGGCATCTTGGTTTTGTTTTGTTTTTTACACGTTCATTCAAAAGTCTTAACAACTTTTTAAAAAATAAAACGATTTATTTCCATCATTTAACGTTCCATCTATTGAATCATTAAAGCTAGCAGAAAACATCTTCAAAATCCCATCTGCACTGACACTGACTGAACTGAAAAGATGGCGTACTACTTTACTGAAAACTAGCCTCTAATCTTATTTACCTTGGCTAGGCCAGAGTTCAATACTGAACTGCGGCTATAAAAGTGAACGAAAAGGAGTAGGAGAAGGAAATGCTGGTTTTAACATATATTTCGCCCTACGGGGAAATATATAATGATACTTAAAAGTATCATCAGGTTATCACAGTTTCCATGTTTTCCATTTTTTCTTTGTATGAGTGTTAATTGTTAATTGTTAATTAATTGTTAATTGTTAATTAACTGTTAATTGTTCTTTGTATGAGTGTTAATTAAGCCGCGCTATTGTGGCCCGTGCTTAAAATTAAGCTGCATTTAATTCAGACTATTTCTTTGTTGGTGGCTTAATTAAGTACGCGGCTTAATTTCGTGTAATAAGGTATAGTGCGTTCACTCTAACTTGGATAATGTCCTTTTGCACGATCTGGTGGAAATTGAGCGTCAATTCCCACAACACTTAAAAGTCATTGATCGTCTTTTGTCTTGATAAGGGTAGAAAAAGAATTTTTAAACTTTTAATAAGCGTTCTGTTTCATTACTTTAACGTGTCTGATAAAAATCATTAACGATTATCCAAGTTAGAGTGAACGCACTATAATCTAAGGGAACTTCGGGAAAATGCAACATTAGTCGATGCCCCTGCGCCATTTTGATTTGTTTTCTTTGTTTCTTTTTTTCATACAAAATATTAGATAACATCATTATCAATTGATCGATGTCAGTGGAATTTTAATAGAATAGATTTGAAATAATTTGTTTTCATTTCTAGGTAGTCATTGTCGTTCTAAAACTATCAGAAACAGATATTAATCAAACTGTTTTTTTATGAATGTTTTAGTATTCCAACGAAACTATAAACGTTCAAGCTGCAGAGAAACCTAATTGCATTGGTAAGTATCTAAAATAAAGCTCAAAACTTTGATATTAGTAACACTACTCGAAACTTGTAAACTTGCTGATAATTTTGAGACACTTGGGTTTTGAACCTTATCTAGCTAAAATCAAAACTATTGGCTGCTTGTAGTGAGTGGAAAGGGTGCTTAATATTAGGCAATTTACGAAGATACAATCGCAACTGCAACTCGAGTTTGCAGTTTTTCGGTTGATACGCACTTTAAGAAGATGCGTGTATCTTATTTCATATACTTACTTTGATCCTTTTCTCGTAACAAATCGAAATCCTACTGTAATTAATATCTGTTTTATTCAAATGTTATTGTTGCCAAACCTTCATCTGAAAAGCATAGATTCTAGTTAACGTATCACTAACAGACACTATTAAAGTCTCTGTGCTCTTTAGCGTTAAAACAGGTTTGGGTGCTGCAAGTGAAAAAAAACCCAAACAATTCCTAAAACCCTTCGAAAATTTGTTTCCACTTTTCGAAACTTTATTTTCCAAAAAAGTTTCATCTTTTGAAGTTCCATATACAATTACAAGGGCTTCTACGCCGTTAGAGTTAGTACATTGATGAATATCGCTCAACAGCGATATTATTCATTTTGATGTACAGTATTGGATTGCTGACACAACAAAATCCGTCGGTATATGCAACCTCAAGTGTAACATCTGATAGAATTTTTTGGATTTCACATTGACCTATGTGGAAAATTATTAAGCTGCTTTCGTAATATGCTTATAATATTTATAACTTTATTTTATCAGATAACCCATTCACCATTAACTTCAAACAAAAGACGACGGAAAACATCCCAACTCTGTCGCCAGTGTCGTTGCCTGAAATGAGTGAGATGTCTGTCTGCTCATGGTTTCAAATTAATGCACTCCCAGAAGGCGAAAATGAAAAAGCTTTATTCTTTTATTCAACAACAGACTATAATGAAGCGACATGTTGCTTGGAAAATCCTCTGACAATGCTGTTCAGTGGAGACTCAATCGATGGAGTAATACGTCAAGACGAATTTGATATCACTGGGAGTATTACCTTCGTTCTTGGAGAATGGAGCCATTTATGCTGGATCTGGAAAAGTGATGGACAAACAAAATTTTATTACAACGGTAAACTACTTAAAGAAAAAACATCTGGATACCAGTCTTTCAAAAAGTCGCTTCCAAAAAGTTCCGGTAGTTTCCTTCTTGGTCAAGACATAGATTTTTCGGTAATCAGCGATGAGGAAAACATGTTTGAAGGAAAAATCACCCATTTTTATGTTTACAAACGTGAGCTCAATTATACTGATGTGAAAAAGCTGTTTATTATGAATCCACCTGCTGATGATAAAGTGATAGACTGGTGTTCATTTGAAGGCACAACGAAAGGGACACATATTGTGGAGGAAGCAGGTTTGAGCCATATATCTGTTTTACTTTTTGATTACTGAAAATGGCAACGACAAAGTCTACTTTATTGATTTCCGTCTGTCTAAAAGTAACCTTTTTCTTTCACTAACAATGAGTTTATTTTTAATGAAAGGAAAATGAAAAATAAGAGAACCAATCTCACAAATCAAAACATAAATATTATTCACTAGACTCTATTCTTCACTAATAAAAGTTAGTTGACAACCAAATGTAATTTCTAGAATGAAATCAACGGCTCGACGATATAACATTATGATTAATGGATCGACTGACCCTTTCTCAAATTCTGCTACACGCATTAGCCAATCCATGTCAGATCTATCTAAAAGTCTTGCTCTCTTTGTTAACTCCATAAATTCTTATTTTACCATAACCCTGACAGACACTAACACTAGCAATCAGCCTTGCAGTTAATTCCTCCATACAGTCTACCAATGTTATGGTAATTTTGAACTTTAAAAAGGTGGTACTACAGTAAAAAAGCTAATTTCTGCAATTTTCATTGTTTTCTCATAGTTGTTTAACACAACATTGTTCAAAGTGTACATATAATAAAAACAATAACAAAACTTACAAAAATTCAGTCGGTCCCAGTTTTTTGGACCCGTGGGACCAAAAAAGTGTACAAACTGCTGCGATATGTAACTCAGGATGGAAAAAAGATATTGACTCCAAATTTTTGTGGCATGTTCCTATCATGAATATACACTTACTGTACCAAAACCTTTTTGATTGCTGAAACGGTTTTTAAGTTACAAAAAAATATTTTTTTTTACCTAAAAATAACCAAAATTTTGAAACTTTTCGGCCCCGTAACTTCTGGACAAATTCTTCAGAGGGAAAAAAATTGGTACAGTAAGTACATCTCATATAGATAAGCAAGCACAGAAAATTTTAAGATGATTGGACAAGCCGTTCTAAACTTATTTATCGCAGCGTGTCAAAAATGTTGATTTTGAGAAAACGGCCCTTAAAGATTTTTTAAAAAGAATACTTATGTTAAAACATGTAAACTTGACTGAATAAGTCAATATATACAATATATAAATATACTATATGTACACTAAAAACATAAAGCTGATCAAAACAGTCCTGCTCCATAAACAATGCCTTCTTCTTCTTCATTTTTATCTGAAAATCCCTTTCGCTGCGACCGAAGCTGCTTTCTTCTTTTTTTTGCTTTGTCAGTTGATTTAAATCAGCCTGGATTATTCGGTTGTCATCTTTTTTTTTGCAAAACTGGTTAGCAAACAGACCACGTGATATTAACATTTCTCGAAAAATGTTCAATATTCCGACAATACCATCATTGAAAGATATTATGGCTGATGATACGCCCATTTCAAGAGTATTTCGGCAGACAAAAACATCCTTAGGACACTTTTTCCAAATAATTCCATTAATTGATTCATTATTATTTTGAGTTTTGCCATGCAAACACTTGCTTAGTAGATGATCATCACTGAGGCTTTGGAAAATCGGTTTGATTAGTTGGCGGATGACAACAGGTAAACCAGGGGAGTTTTTGTATGTTGACGTACCATTTATTTTGTCCAGTTGGTATTTACACCAAGAATCCAATGTACGTGGACACATTTGATGTCTTGTTTCTAAATCACTGGCTTCTGAGCAATGGAAGAGCACCGCACCAATTGCTTTTTTTAGCTGATACACAGTTGTCCCTGTACATTGACGCACAGTCAGACCATAGTATGTTTGTAATTTGTTAATGACTTTATCAGTTAAGCGACCTTTTCCACCTAATGGCTTACCGTCAGATAATTTCCCTTTATGTGTTAATTTCAATTTTCTGAGGCGTCCACCAACACGTTTTTGAATATGTTCCACACATTCTAATTTTTCGACAACTGTACCGGGGAAGGGATCGTTTTTGACAACATCAGCGTAGGATTTTGAGTCGCCATCACCTATATAATGCGTGTAGCGTAGTTGACGATTTTTTACCGATTTCATAAAGCAGTCAACAATGCCAACTGCTTCCATTGAACCAGCAGATCCAGAATGATTTATGTCACATTCATGTGAATTCTTAAACGCTTCATATAATTCTGGCTCAGAGTTTTTACGCTGTTCCCAGGAAGTGCATGCTTTACAATGTTTCGTTAGTACACGAGAATCAATACATTTGCCAGAATCACTCGCAATTACTGTTACAACACCATTGAGTGAAGCAAAGCCTCTTTTTTGCCAGGTCCCATCACAAGACACTGTTATATCGCATACAGCATTAATTTTTCGAAGTTCATCTGCTGCACTTTTCATCGATTCTTGGGCAACTATTTCATAAGAATCACTAATTGTTTTCTGCATTTCACTAAATGCTACAATGTTCATTGGTGGTGGCATGTTCATTAAACCACAAAATGTCAATAATGCAGCATGTCCATTACCCATTTCTCTCATAGCAATAATTGACCGACAGTTAACTTCAAAAGGGGAGACTCCATGATTATTATTTTTTTCAATTTCTTTGCTTGTGAAGAACTTTTTACTCCAATTGCAGGTAGTTGTAGTGCAAAAAAAATTTAGCAACAAAGAAAGGCCTTTCTTCTCTGTCAGATTACTGTTTACTTCGATGGACCTGTTTTGACAATCAGGACAGACAGCAAGTAATTCTACGATCGATTTCAAAACATCACTGTCGAGTAAAAAGAAACAAGAAGGGAACTCAGTGTCAGCTAAGTCATTAACCTCTTCTTGATTACAAGCAAGTTTTTTCGCAGACGAGGATGGATATGGTAAATCAATTGGTTGGAGGGATTCACATTCTTCAGATTGAGATTCAGGAACTTTGTTTGTGTATTGGTTTCCACGAAATCTTCGTTTTTTAAAGAGGTTTTCCCCACCAGATTTACGTCTCAATTTAGCTTCATGCTTTGGTTTAGCCATTTTTATATTTGGTTATATCATTATCTGTGACTTTTTACATGAGACCACGGCATATTTAACTTTAGAAAGCCCTGGGTATTTTAGTTTTTACATTTTAAAGCTAAAAATCAAGGGGAAAACGGTAACTAAGCGCGTTGCTAAGGAAAATTTCAATCTTTAACTTTTGACCACTCTTTTTAAAATGAAAAATTAGGCTATTTCTTTACTTGTTCTGCAAAAATAAACGCCGCCATCGTGTTCTACATACTTAAAAATACCTAAAACAGTTGTTGTCTCTAAAAAGAGAATTTGAAGATTTTTTACTATAATACCACCTTAATAGTTTATTGGTGAATACACAGTGACATTTTGTATCATTTTAGGTTTTAAGATAATTAATCTAACTCAAGGTAAGCCAACGAATTCTACATTACCAAAGAATTCGTCCTTTGAAAGCTCTAAAGGTAACGACGGCTTGAGCCATCCTAATTTCGGCAAATTCAGTACAATGGAGGAATTGAATCCATATTGGTTGGTCAATTTGCTACAAAGCGCAATCATTATTTCTGTCAAGATTGATCCTGCCATGGAATGGGAAAATTTTATACACACAGATATCAAAACCATTGATAATGCTGGAAATGAGCATATCTGCTATTCCGTAAACGAAACTTTGGGAAGTAAAGAATTTCATGAAGCCTGTTATGAGCTGCGAGAAGCTCGCTACATCAAAGTTCAGAAGCGTGGTACAGGAGTATTGGTTTTTCGTGAATTCACTGGGTTTGGTTATTACGTCCCACAGAAATTGCCAGTTTGAAGAAAGAATTGAAACAGACAGCAACCAAAACAAAAGTAAAGTAAGATCACTGAAATAACTAATTTGAAAAATCCTAAATCCTAAAGGGATATCTAAAAGTTTTGAAATTCATCGCTGTGCTTCGTCGCCCTGTCTTGATGAGAGAGACTCCTAGATGGGGAAGCAATTTGTCGCAAGGGATGGAAATTTCCCTTGTGCATACTTCTTTCCATACTGATAATGAAAATATCAATATTAATATTTATTCTTATTTAAAAAGGCAAGTAAAATATGACCTCATTCGTATAAATTGTTATATATCGTATACATTTTTTTTGTTCCTTTGTGTATCTAATTTTTAGAATCATTCAAGTATAAAATAATAATAAAAGTGCGTGTTCCTGTTTGTAAAAGTTCCTTTTTATTTAAAAGGAACATTTCACGAGGCTCACTTGAGACTCTTTACATTATTGATGTGTTAATAATTCCCTTAAGCCGAAACTCCACGAGACGGAAAAGGTAGCGCTATCGATTTTTTCCGCCGCTACATTGTCAATGTCGCCGCTACCAATTGAGTTCAATCTCCACGATATTGAGAAATATTTTTGCGCGCCTTCTAATAATAATAACGACTACAACAACAAGATGGAAAACAGAGATAATATAAAATATGCTTTGTTACTTCGAAACTTGTATTTATATAGATACATTATCATGAAAAAGAAAATTACTGCTAATAGACAAATCCGTAAATCCAGAAGATTTTGGGTCAGAAAAATCTATGAAGAAAGAGAATCAAAAGGAGAATTTCATAGTTTAATTCTCGAAATGAAACTAAGTGATCATGAGTTGTTTTTTAAAACGTTTCGAATGTCTCCAACAACTTTTGAAAAGCTTCTATATTTGATCGGACCTAGCATAACAAAGCAAAAAACTGTAATGCGAGACCCTGTATCTGCAGAAGAGAGGCTTGCAGTTACACTGAGGTATTTAACTACGGGGGATGCTATGGCAACTATTGCTCGTAGTTACAGAATGAGCCCTGAAACAGTTAGAAGAATTACACACGAAACTTGTGCTGTCATCTGGGAAAATCTCGGGGAGTACTTAAAAAGTCCATGTACATTTGAAGAATGGAGAAATATTGCTTATCAGTTTGAAACAAGATGGAATTTTCCCAATGCAGTAGGAGCAATAGATGGTAAACATGTTATGATGTTTGCCCCACCACGATCTGGTTCTGTCTACTTCAACTATAAAAAGACACACAGTATTGTTCTCATGGCTATCTGCAGCGCAAAATACCATTTCCTGATAGTAGATATAGGTGATAGTGGAAGGCAGAGTGACGGGAGTGTTTACAACAACAGCTACTTAGGATATGCAATTGAAAACAATTTATTGAATATTCCAGGTGACAGAAAACTGCCACATAGTCAAAAGGTTCTACCACATGTTTTCGTCGCAGACGACGCTTTTGCATTAAAAAAACACATGATGAAACCTTATCCTACAACAAATTTACCAACAGAAAAACTCATCTTTAACTACAGATTAAGCAGAGCAAGACGTGTGGTGGAAAATACATTCGGAATTGCAGCAAGTAGATTTCGTGTTTTTCACCGACCCATTGTTGCTAAAGTTGATAAAGTAAAACAAGTTACAAAAGCAGTTGTTGCTCTGCACAATTTTCTAATGGTGGAAAACCACAACAATGATAACTATGACTATTGCCCTTCATCTTTAATTGACAGTGATGGATTGGATGGCTTTAGATATGGGGAATGGAGAACTGAAACACAAAATTTCACTGGATTAAGAGCTCTTAACAACAATGCTTCAAATAATTACAGTCGAGATGCTAGACTTGTTAGGGATGCCTATAAGGACTACTTCAACAATGAAGGAGCAGTTGAATGGCAATTGGAAACTGTCAAAAGAGTTTGAACAAATATGTGAAACTTTAATTGCACAATAGTGTCATTACTTTATGTTGATACACAACTTTGATGGATCTAAGATCTATTATTTGCTTTTATGCTAATCAAGCTAGGTTACAGTTATCTCATTCCAAACAGAGATAGTAGTTTCGTATAATTAGAAGTCTGTATTCAAACATTTAGGTTAGCTCATGTTGTGTTTGTACAATGTGTCCCTCAAAACTTAGGTCCCTCAAAACTTAGGTCCCTCAAAATCGACCAAAGCAAAATTTTAAAATCACAATTAAAACAGATGATTTGCAATAGATTAATTGGGTTCAAAAACAATAGATCAAGTAAATGCCAATTAGTTATATCCATTGAAAACATTGTTGCAAAAAGGCACATGTTTGTGGGACACACTGCAGCATTGCAGCAAAAATTTTTACATATCAACATATTGTTCATCAAATTCTAAGTCAAATAATAATTGTCCAATTTTGACTTTAGCCAAGCGCATTTTCTTTTTTGAAAATCCATGCAACACAGGTATTAAGCTGTTGCAATATGCTGTAGCCTCATCAATAGCTTGTTTGGACTCCTGCAAAGATGAAAGTATCTGTTTGTCCATCTCTTGAATGTGGCTTAAAAGATGTGCATCCTGGTTTTCAGTTTCTCTTTGAGAAGTTGAACCCTTTCTTTTTTGCCTCTTGGAACTTGATGAATAAAAAGGAGCACCACTGACACAACTTTCCATACTTTCAGCAGGGGAAGGAGGGACACCAGTTGAACTGTCAAGAATAATCCCGATTTCTTTAGTAGTGTCAGTAGACTGATTTCTATTAAAACAGATGCTTTCTAAATTACTTTTAGCTGTATTTAAATTGCTTTCTGTAGGATGGTTTTCTGTCCGCTCATGCAAGAATCTCATTTGTTCAAAAAATTTACATGTTGGTAGTTCCGAATATGCTGATCCAGACCTTGTAGCCACTTTTCTTTTGTCAAGACACCGTTTCAAATTGTCCTTGAGATTTTTAAGTATACGCTGAAGTACAGCACCTGCTATGAAATAAAAAAGTAGAAGACATGTAAATTATTCAGTAAAGATATCAACAACGCAGACAGTTTTTACCATTACCATTACCATTTTATATTCACAACTTCATAACATTTACTTTTACTGCACATATTAACTTGTATATTACAGTTTATAATATCTAGCAACTTTTATTGTCTCTGAGTTATCATACACCTGTAAGTTACAAAAAATATTCTGAAAATGTACAATAATGTTGATTGTTCCCTGAAAATTAAAAGCTTCTATGTGAGAACAAAACAAATCTTTTACTTCTATTAATAGAAAGTTAGGCACAAGATCTTTCAGAAAAGTTTTTAATTCGTATGATTAAGCATCTGCGATATTATCCGAAAAAAACATTGAGAATTAAATAACAGGTATATTACAGTTATGTTTCAAAAACATTGATAGCATAAATTTTAGCATAAACTTACATTCAGTTTTAAACATCTCTGATAACTCCTTCCAAGCATTTGCTTTTCTGTTTCTTTGTTTGTAAGAAGGATCCTTAGTGTCCCAAAGACATCGAAAATGTCTTATTGCCTCTATGAATGCCTCTCTATCCACTCCTCCGTCTTGCTGGCTCTCATTTTCAATTGTACTTTGCTCAAGAGTTACAATGCTCCCCTCGTCTGATACAGTACTTTGTTCATTTACCGGAATGCTTTGCTGTGGCTGAAAAAGTACAGTATTTTGCTGTTGCTGCCACATTCTTTGCACAAATTCGTTGAAGTTTGCTTGCATGTGAGCATCTTCACACGACGCCATTTTGAACATCACGCTTGCACAAGAATTTTTTGTTTGTTTACAGTTTTAAGCATTTTGATTGGCTGGATTTAACAGCGACCGGCGAAAAAGTAGAAACTGATCGAACTACTGGTTGCTCGACATTTTCCGACGCTACATTTCTCATCTGCTACAACATTACGTCATTTGATTCTACTACGCATGTGTAGCGGCGGAAAAAATCGATAGCGCTACCTTTTCCGTCTCGTGGAGTTTCGGCTTTAATGACAAAATGGTCGTTGGAAGACCGACAATTTATATGGTAAAAGGTCTTTCTTGTTCTGTTAACTATTAAGATCTCGTTTAAAGAACCGGACGACTCTGTTCCTTCACAGATTGGCCAATATGTTCCCTTTAAATAGTTCTTTATAAAGTAAAAGAGATTGTTCAAAATACAGAACCTAAATGAAGAGGTAAAAACTTTGTTTTGCAGACCTGCCTAATGCTGTCCGTTACGGCCCGCACGATTGTCATTAGGAATCTTAGATGTGATTGGCTGGTATATTTTAATGTAGTGTCACTGAATTATCACATAAAAAGAGGATCGTGTTAGTCACAAATATCAGTAATCGACTGACATGTCGCAGAGACGAATTTTATCGAAGAAAAAGTGGCAAAAGGCTGTGGGAAGTAATAAAAAGCCGAGAAGATTGGTTTTAAGACCGAACGCTGATAGTGTTTATGTTTGTCCTGTGAAAGTGTGTGAAAGTGAACATTTTAAGACACAGAGAGGTTGCAGAAAGCACGTTTTCACAAAACATGGTTGGTTTTACTTTTTCGACGAAAAGCCAGATGTTAATACGATATTTCCTGAATTAGCAACTCGCTTGTCAACAGAAGGGAAGAAAAAGAGGTGTTGCACTGCTTCGATGCCGATGTTTCTAAAGACCTGTACTGTTGGACGGTTATTTAGCAGATGGCTGCAAAGCCCAGGTGGAGGCGCCAAATGTCATTCTCAAGCAGAACAATTAACAGCAATAGTCTTAAAGTATGCGAAATATTGTTGTGACGATGTCTCGACCGCCTGGGACGTACCGGAATGTGTGATAGACTATTGCGTCGGATGCGTTACTTTGCTCTCGGATTTCGTTGACTACTTGCAGAACACATGGAACGTTGGCCGTTCCGGAATTATCGGCTACATGCACGCAATATCTCACATGCTGGATTACAGAAGAAGCAATGGCATTAATGCTGAAAATATACCCGTATTCATTGCCGCAGAGATCTACTTGGATAGGGTAAAGAAATGCTTAGCAAAGAAAATGAGAATAGAATGGAATACAGTGTTGAGTATGGAATATCTTACGAGTATCAACTGTTGGGCGACCCTAGAAGATATGCAAAACGTCATTCCATTTCATGCCGAAAAGTTTTCGCAGATCATTCTTAATGCTAGTCACAGAACAGCAATTATTCCTGCACACGATTTATCGTTTTGTACTTCCTTTGTGGTTGCCGTGCTGTTCTTAATGGTAAAGGCGAGTCGTCCTATGACCTATCAGTACTTAACAGTGGCAATGGTACGTGAACTGGGATGCGAAGGTGGCATTATTGACCAGACCAGATTTAAGACAAATTACAAGTACGGATTTGACACTCTCATAATAACAAAACGGGTCGTTGACATTCTAAATGGATACACAGCTTGTATAAGGACTCGATTAAATCCAGTTTGCGACTATTTGCTAATAACAAAGAATGGTGCGCAATTGAAACAATTAACTGACGTATTTGGCAGAATTGTATACCAGGCCATAGGAAAGCACATTAATCCAACCCGATACAGGCAGATTATCGAAACAGAAGGTTTATCCAAACTTACCGAAAGTGAACAAGCGGCTCTATCTCGCGATCGAAAACATACGTCGCACGTAGCTCGAATACACTATCAAAAGCTTCAATCAGCCGAAGTTGCACGTCAAGGACAACAGTGTATGGAAAAATTGCTGGGGTTACCAAACGACGGTTTGAACGAACATTTGACAGTATCGACAATAAACGAATCGCACAATAGAGTTGACGATCAAAGCATTGAATTTCAAAGTTTGGCCGTACATTCTCGTGATGATGTTACAACGAGAAAGCAGAAACCAACAGAAGGACGCATTGAAACCGTTTCAAAACGACAGAGCAAGGTTTCGTTTTCGTCTAAAGAAGATTCGTTTCTATCGTACGGCATCAAGAAACACGGAATTGGTAAATGGACGGCAATATTGCGAGATCCAGAGTACAGCTTTCATTCTTCACGGAAGCCGAGTACATTGATGATTAGAGCTAAGACGATAAAGTTGATTTGATTTTCATTGTTGGCATTTATTGATTTATTAACCATGTAAGAAATTGAAGCAAGAGGTTTTTGGTCCTTTTCGTTTCGCTAGAGGTAACATGTTCTTCAAATTCAAGAGGTGAACGTACACCAAAGACCTGCAAATAACATCAAAACACAGCTTAAACGAGCACGAGAAAGATGTTTTAAAAGACATGATAAAGACACACGAACTAAAGCCTGGCATCACGTTTAGATTTACCGAATTGGAAAATTGTAATGGTATAATGGCGAAACTGTCAATGCTAAGAAAGCAAAACTGTCTTAAGCTGTTTTTACATAGAGATACAACATTTATGATTGTCATTAGATCAAGGCAAAACAGTTGTAGAAAATTATTTGGAAACAAATACAAAGATAGTACGTAAACAAGGACTAATTAAAATCCCCACTGCCCCACCTTCCATCTCCAATAATATTGTCTTTTACTCTCAAGCTTGTCATTCTTCCTTTGTGAGAAAAACTCTATTGGCTTTCAAATCATTTGATTTTACTTACATGTAGTTACACCTTGTTACATCTAGTTACATGTTGTTACAGTTCCAGAGAAAGGAAAAGTTCAATCTACGTCACTTCTTTTACTGACGTCATTTAACTCCAGAATCAGCTGATATTAGTTACAAGCAGTTACACCTTGTTACATTTAGTTACATCTTGTTACAGTTCCACAGAATGGAAAAGTTCAATCTACGTCACTTCTTTTACTGACGTCACTCAATAATCACCTGATAATAGATACACGTAGTTACACCTTGTTACATTTAGTTACATCTTGTTACAGTTCTACAGAATGGAAAAATTCAATCTACGTCACTTCTGCTAACGTCACTCAATAATCACCTGATATTAGTTACACGTAGTTACACCTTGTTACATCTAGTTACATGTTGTTACAGTTCCACACATAGGAAAAGTTCAATCTACATCACTTCCTTTACTGACGTCATTTTACTCCAGAATCAGCTGATATTAGTTACACGTAGTTACACCTTGTTACATCTAGTTACATGTTGTTACAGTTCCACACATAGGAAAAGTTCAATCTACATCACTTCCTTTACTGACGTCATTTTACTCCAAAATCAGCTAATATTAGTTACACGTAGTTACACCTTGTTACATCTAGTTACATGTTGTTACAGTTCTACTGAATGGAAAAGTTTAATCTACGTCACTTCTGCTAACGTCACTCAATAATCACCTGATATTAGTTACACGTAGTTACACCTTGTTACATCTAGTTACATCTTGTTACATGCTTTTGACCAATAAAGCATAGAATTTGGTCATTCCCGGCTATGTCGTCATATGCAAGATCTCAGCTGACCTTTGCATCAGCTGACAATCCGATGTTGCAATGACGTCACAGAAAGTGCCGTAATGCGTCACTTTACTCTCTCAGAACTTGTAACAAGGTGTAACAACATGTAACAACATGTAACAACGTGTAACTAGAAACAGCTGACAATCTGATGTTGCAATGAAGTCACAGAAAATGACGTAATGCGTCACTTTACTCTCTCAGAACTTGTAACAAGGTGTAACAACATGTAACAACATGTAACAACGTGTAACTAGAAACAGTTGACAATCTGATGTTGCAATGAAGTCACAGAAAATGACGTAATGCGTCACTTTACTCTCTCAGAACTTGTAACAAGGTGTAACAACATGTAACAACATGTAACAACGTGTAACTAGAAACAGAATCAGCTGATATTAGTTACACGTAGTTACACCTTGTTACATCTAGTTACATCTTGTTACAGTTCTACAGAATGGAAAAGTTCAATCTACGTCACTTCTTTTACTGACGTCACTCAATAATTACCTGATAATAGATACACGTAGTCACACCTTGTTACATTTAGTTACATGTTGTTACAGTTCCACACATAGGAAAAGTTCAATCTACATCACTTCCATTACTGACGTCATTTTACTCCAGAATCAGCTGATATTAGTTACACGTAGTTACACCTTGTTACATCTAGTTACATCTTGTTACATGCTTTTGACCAATAAAGCATAGAATTTGGTCATTCCCGGCTATGTCGTCATATGCGAAATCTCAGCTGATATTTGCATCAGCTGACAATCCGATGTTGCAATGACGTCACAGAAAGTGCCGTAATGCGTCACTTTACTCTCTCTGAACCTGTAACAAGGTGTAACAACATGTAACAACATGTAACAACGTGTAACTAGAAACAGCTGACAGTCCGATGTTGCAATGACGTCAAAGAAAGTGACGAAATACGTCACTTTACTCTCTCAGAACTTGTAACAAGGTGTAACAACATGTAACAACATGTAACAACGTGTAACTAGAAACCACTGACAATCCGATGTTGCAATGACGTCACAGAAATTTTTATTTATTTATTTATTTATTTACCTAATATTTATACACGATAAAAACACTTCAGAATAATTACAAATTCTGTTATCAATGTGTGTCGTGTGTAAAAAAAAGAAACGAGAAAAAGAAAAAAAAATGTTATGAGAATAAAATATTAAATTTGTATTATTTTATTATTATTATTATTATAAACATATTTATACAGGTTGACTTTTTCAGAAATTAAAATTCTGCTATCAATAAAGGACCTGTTTTATAAATTACAATAAAAAACTAGAATATACAAAAAAGATACAAGACTAATTAGACAGCTGAATAAATTAAACTTTTAAATTTACAGATGGATTCTTCTCTTCTTAAGTTGTCAGATAATTCATTGAAGGTCAGGGCACCTTGGACAGCAAATGATCGTCTTCCAGACTCAGTTCTAGATTTCGGAACAACCAAACGATTCCCATTTCCTCGAGTTGTAATGCTATGTTGGAATCTTTCGAAATGGAATAAATTGTTTTTGATTCCATGCAGATGTTGGAACACTTCAATAGCTGATCTTTCCTTGATCCTGCTGGTTACAGATTTCTGATTCCCTGCTCCGATAACTTCGGAAGCTTTCTTCCCCAGACGATTTAATTTTGTACAAACAGGTGTTAATCCAAGGTATACAGGAGCACAATATAGCATTATCGGCTCAATCATTGCTCTATAAATTGCTTCAGCAGCTTTACTTGTCAAATTAGAACGTACGCGTTTCAATAACTTCAGTCTTTGACTCACTTTCTTGATTAGTTTCGAACTTTGATCAAGCATCGATAAGTTCTTATCAAAGATAATGCCCAAATACTCATATTTCAGTTCCTGGTGAATGGTTGAGCCAAGGATGTTAATAACACAGGATGGTTGCGTCTTCAATTTTTGGGCAGTGCCATATATGACATACTCTGTTTTACCAGGTTTGAGATTTAATATGAGATGATTACTTTCAAACCACCTGAATAAATATTTTCCTTCTCTACACAATGTATTTTCGATAGTTGTGGTAGACTCATGAGAGTACAGTAAAACAGCATCATCGGCATACATCAACAGTTTGCATTTATCAAGTCCTAGATGTGCATCATTTACTAGCAAAATAAAGAGCAAGGGACCAAGTATGGATCCTTGCGGAACACCAAAGATTATCTCGTACATTCCCGAATAGGTTTGATCACATGACACGTATTGCTTTCGGTTGAAGAGGTAGTCAGATAACCAATCCAATTCAATATCGCAGATACCATAGAACGGAAGCTTACTGAGAAGGCATGAGTGACTAACAGTGTCAAAGGCCTTTCGTAAGTCAATGTACATTGCACCTGTGCATTTTCTTTTATCCATATTCTGTCGTATCTGTTCGTGTAAGTTGAGAACAGCATCCTGAGTTGATTTTCGCTTCCTAAAGCCATATTGATGTTCATATAATAGATTATTTGTTTCTAGAAATTCAGTGAGCTGCTCTAAGACAATTCTTTCTAAGATTTTCGACATGACATTGAGTATAGAGATTGGACGGTAATTATCAAAACTGGAGCGTTCTCCAGCTTTGTAAACTGGTGTGACCTTTGCAATTTTTTCTGTTGTAGGGAAGGATCCAGACTTCAAGCTTGTATTCGCTAAGTAACAGAGAGGAAGTGATAGTTCTCTTTGAGCGTCTTTCAGCAATGATGCAGGAATGCTGTCATGGCCAGTGGCTTTAGAGGCTTTCAATGATCGTAGTAGTTTCTGAATGTACTCTGGGGAAACAGCTTTAAATTTGAACACTTTACGTAATTTATTATTAGTACCAATGTGCATATTGCTATATGATTTCCATGTTCGATCACGTATCGAGGTAATTTCACATTGTAACTTTGAACCAACAGTCGAGAAAAAGCCACATAGCGAATTTACTATTGATTGTTTGTCAGCACATTTTTCGCCGTTAACTTTCATCGTTGAAGGTATACTATTATTTGATTTCGGCTTAGATGGAAAAAGTTTTTTAATGCATTTCCAAAAATCTGCAGGTTTGAATGAGTTTTCCTGCAAGAGATTACAACAGTAGTTACTTTTAGATCGCCGAATAGCGTAAGTAGTTGAATTCCGAAGGCGACGATATTTGGACCAGTCAGTTGGAGAATTAGTACGTCGTGCTTCTTTCAAGTAGTGATCACGTTCATTTATTAAGCGTTTAATCTCGACAGTCAGCCAAGGTGCTGGTTTACCACGAACCATTTTTTCTTTAATGGGGGCGTGCTGGTTTACTATCTCAAGTAGTTTCGATTTAAAGTTATTCCAAGAAGTATTAAAATCCGAGCTTGAGAGCTCTCGATACCATTTAACATTTTCTATATCTTTTCTGAATCCGTTAGGATCATACTTGGAGAAATCTCTGGTATATGTCTTATGTGGGGAAAACTTTTGTGTGTGTAATTTTCTTACGATACCCACGATGTCATGATCACTCATTGCTGATGGCTCAACAATTGTTTCTGAAATAGTTCTTTCATTGCTTGAAAACATAAGATCGATAAGTGTTTTTGTGTACTCAGTGACTCTTGTTGGTTTTTTGATGAGTTGCTTGAAACCATTGATTTTCATGATGTTTTTTATTTCATTATGATCGTTTTTTTCCGAGTAGTTGCAATTCATGTCTCCAGCCAATATGATCTCTTTATCTTCGTAATTTACGGTAGAAATTATATCCTCAAGTTTTTGACTAAAGTTTTTATCGAGATAACGAGATGAATCCGGGGGTCGATACATGAAACAAATAAGGATAGATCGAGAGTTTTGGATAGACACTTCGATCCAGATAGCCTCAATTCCCTCAACTTCGAGATCTTCTCTTCTTTCATAAGTTATGTCATTTCTAATGTAACACATAACTCCGCCGTGGCTTCCAGATTTTCGATCAAGTCTTTCAACAAAATACTCGTCAACCATGATCTCTTCATCCATTATAGAGTTGCTGAGGTGACTTTCAGTGATACCAAAAACATTAACCTCCTTATTTCGTAAAAACTCTCTCACATAATCGATTTTCCCACCAACTCCATTGAGGTTTTGATGTAAAATCTTCATCCTTTTTTTCCGTAAAAATGCTTTCATAGATAGTCCAGGGCAGGTTTCAACATCTCCGGCCAGGATTATAAGAATGGCGAGCCATGATCTACGTACAAATTTGTGCTTCGGTGCGTAATTTTTCTTCATTAACCATAAACTTGAGTATGTATGGGTCATATCACTATCACTATAAATTTCTTCAACATTCAATGTACAACTAATACCATCTGGCGTAATGTAACTAGCTGTTCTAATGTTTAAAATTATAAACACTGTTGAACACAGTAATAACACGTCCGCTAACACTGACGCCATGTTGTCGTAAATTCTTGAATTTCCAACAAAATCTTAAAAAATGAACTCAGTCATATGTATAATGGGTTAAGTAGATAAAAATAAGTAGAGGATGCTGAGTAGATTAAGTAGCTGAGGGCAGAAGAAAAATTGGGTTGAGAGGATCAAGAATAGTCATGAAAATAGTATCGAACTATGTATAGTAAGACAGAAGGACTGATAGAGTTTGACGTAATGCGTCACTTTACTCTCTCAGAACTTGTAACAAGGTGTAACAACATGTAACAACATGTAACAACGAGTAACTAGAAACAGCTGACAATCCGATGTTGCAATGACGTCACACAAAGTGCCGTAATGCGTCACTTTACTCTTTCAGAACTTGTAAGAAGGTGTAACAACATGTAACAGCATGTAACAACGTGTAACTAGTAACAGCTGACAATCCGATGTTGCAATGACGTCACAGAAAGTGACGTAATGCGTCACTTTACTCTCTCAGAACCTGTAACAAGGTGTAACAAGGTGTAACAACATGTAACAACGTGTAACTATAAACAGCTGACAATCCGATGTTGCAATGACGTCACAGAAAGTGACGTAATGCGTCACTTTACTCTCTCAGAACTTGTAACAAGGTGTAACAAGGTGTAAAAAAATGTAACAACGTGTAGCTATCTGCAACATGTAAGTGAAATCAGCTGATATTTCAAGTGATGTCTATAGCAACGGGAATTTTTCCAAATGTAAGGGCGTGTAGACATAACTGTCGAATAGGTGGGGCTGTTTTTAATGAAGTTGAAACATAACACAAAACGTTTTTGTTTACTCTTCATCACTACTGATTACAATAGTGTCTGTTACATTATTCACAGATGCGAAGCGTTGTAGAGTTTCGGTGCTCGGCTTGACGTCTTCAGGTTGTATTTCGCACTCCTCGTCACTGCTGATGACAATAGCTTCAGCTGGTTTGCTACGAGCGACGAAACGTTCAAAAACGGGTTTCGTCTCCATCTCTTCTCCGCTATCGTTTTTCCTTTCACCGACATCGTCATTTTAAAGCGAATGGAGTCACAATAAAACTACGTAACGCCCTTTTTAAAGGCTCTTCTCGCAAAGAAAGATTACCTTTAAAACTAGCAGTATCAATTTTTGTTCCTTCTTTTAGATGTTTTATGTACAGTGAGAGGAACACATTTTTTCTTATACGGTTATATAACGTTTCACGTTTTTTTGTTCCTTTGTGTGAGCAAATTTGAGAAGCACTGAAGTATAAACTTTATATCACTTGCACGTGTTTCTATTTCAGAAGGTTCTTTTGTGACATAAGGAACATTTTCTGAGGTTCCCTTGGGTCCTTTAGAGATTATTTGAAATGCGTGCGTTTTAATATGAATGAAAAGTCCTTGCAAGACCGATTTTAACTATCCTAAACGGTCTACGTTGTTCTGTATTCTACTAAATTACAGTTTATGCGTAAGGACAACTTTGTTCCGTTATATGTAAGCTAAAATGTTCCTATTTGCATTTTCATTATAAAGATCATGCAATCGTGTATAATACGGAACACGAGTGGAAAACCCTCAAGAATTTCTGCTGACCACTTTAATTCGGTCTGTCAGGTTCTGCAACTTAGCAATTAAAATCCAACTTTTTGATTGGTCGAAAGTCACATGATACCTAATTAAGAAATTTGCATAAAACGGATCGCGTTGATCTTCTGATTCACTAATCAACAAATATGTCGAAAAGACGTATCTTATCAAAAAAGGTGTGGCAAAAAGCTGTTGGAAACGAAAGAAAACCGAAAAGATTATGTTTAAAAGCCAGTACCAACGGAGTGTACATATGCCCAGTAAAGTCATGCGAAAGTGAAGGATTTAAAACGCAAAGGGGTTGCAGAAAGCACGTTTTTATGAAGCACGGTTGGTTTTACTTTTTTGACGACAAACCTGACGTTACTACCATATTTCCAGAAGTAGCAACCCGTCTCTCCACTCAAGAGAAATTTAAACGAAACAGCACGTCTTCAATGCCCACGTTTCCAAAAAACTGTAACATCGGCAAATCAATCTCTAAATGGTTGCAGAGTCCTGGTGGAGGAGGCAAAAGCAGAACAAATAACAGCGAAAGTAAGTAAGTAAGTAAGTAACGAGAGTTTTTAGTCCTTGGGCTTCCATCCGTAATGGTTGGTTCTTCCGCCCGCCGACTTGCAACTAATAGTTGACTTACCGCCAGAGATACGTATAGCATTGCTCTAACTTGCCCGAAGGCCAGTGTGCAGTCAGTCGATGGCTCCTAATGGGCTGACACGCTGCTTTTAAAGCGCATCGGAGTGGTGTATTGAGATACGACATGACTGGACTCGAACACGGGTCGCAGCGTTCGCACTCAAAGGTACTAACCACTACACCATCGCTGCACAGCGAAAGTACTGAAGTATGCAAAATTCTGTTGTGCGGACGTTTCGTCTTCATGGGAAATGCCGGAATGTGTATTAGACTATTGTATTGGATCGGTAACGATGCTTTCTGATTTTTTAGACTACCTGAAGGACCCGTGGAAAATTGGTCGTTCAGGTATTATTGGCTATATGAACGCTATATCTCATACGCTCGATTACAGAAGGAGTAATGCTATCAAATCCGAGAACATATCTGTATTTATCGCAGCCGAAATATATCTAGACAGAGTGAAAAAGTGCTTAGCAAAGCAAATGAAGATTGAATGGAACACGATTTTAAGCATGGAATATCTTTCAAGTATCAACTGCTGGGCAACGTTTGAAGACATGCAAAATGTAATTCCATTTCATGCTGACAAGTTTTCTCAAATTCTACTTAATGCTAGATTTGAGACGGCCGTTGTTCCGGCACACGATTTATCGTTTTGTACTTCCTTCGTTGTAGCAGTGTTATTTTTGATGGTAAAGGCAAGTCGACCGATGTCATATCAGTACTTAACTGTTAAAATGGTGCTCGACGTTGGAAATGAAGGTGGAATAATCGATCAAACAAAATTCAAGACAAATTATAAATATGGATTTGACAGTCTCATTATTTCAAGGAGAGTTGTTGATATTTTAAATGGATATATAGCTTGTATTAGGACACGATTAAACCCTGTTTGTGACTACCTTTTAATAACCAGGAATGGCACACAGCTCAAGCAACTTAGTGACGTATTTGCTCGAATTGTTTACCAAGCCATTGGAAAATACATAAATCCAACACGATATCGACAAATTATCGAGACAGAAAGTATTTCAAAACTAACAGAACAAGAACAAGCCGCTCTATCACGCGATCAAAAACACACATCACATGTAGCAAGAATACACTATCAGAAAATGCAGTCAGCTGAAGTTGCACGCCAAGGTCAATTTTGTATGCAAAAGTTGTTGGCAATCAACGAAGGGGATCATTTGCCGCCAAATATTAGCGCCAACACCAAAGTTACGGCAGCCAACATCAACGAAATCAACAAAGATAACAATAATCAAAATGGAGGGAACGAAACCCAAACTGTGGATATCCGTGTTAATTCTGAAGAAAGAACAAACGGCAATGTTCACAAACGCCAAAATAAAGTCTCGTTCTCCACTGTAGAAGATTCGTTTTTATCATATGGCATTAAAAAGTACGGCGCTGGTAAATGGACGGCAATTTTGCGCGATCCGGATTATTCCTTCCATCCTTCTCGGCAGCCAAGTACTTTAATGGTCAGAGCGAAAACGATAAAGTTGATATGAAATTAGTTGTATCTACTATGTTTGAGTTTATTTCGCAGTTCAAACAGTTTTTCTTAATACTTAAAGAGTCTGTATGTAAAAAGACTTTCTCTTTCGAATAACAGTTGCTATACAACCATGTTTTTCAAGTTTAAGAAAGGCATGTTAACAAACACTGGTGAGATATTTTCAAAGCATCGTTTGAACATAGAAGAGAAAGACCGTTTAAAATCGATATTTGCTGTCCGGAAGATAACAGGACCAAGAACATTTCGTTTCGCCAAAATACATCAATGTGAAGGCTTAATGGCAAAACTGATATTCACTAGAAGAAATAACAAGCTGTTTTTAAATAAAGACTTCGTAGTACTATTGAAAATTTGTAATGTATCTACAAGAAAGAAAACCTCACAAAACTAAAAGATTTGACTTTGAACAATATGCCTTACCTCCAATTAAAGGGCAACGCGATATCAAATTAAATCAAGATAAACCCTGTAACCTTACTATTATCCAAACCTCGGCTTCGAAAATGTGTATTGACCAAAGAGTTACCAGTCCTTTGAACGGTCAAGTTCACACCTCATGACATCTAGTTTCATGCTCCCCAATTGCATCTCCACCATAGTTCCTCATTACAGGCTTCTTACACCAACGTATGCTCTTCTTACGCGTTCTTACGCGTTCTTACCCGTTCTTACACATCCATTGGAGAAAAGGTCCCTGCTTTCCAATTGGATCTCCACCTTACTTCCTTATTACATGCTTCTTAGACCAACGTCTGCCCTTCTTACGCGTTCTTACGCGTTCTTACCCGTTCTTACACATCCATGGCAGAAAAGGTTCGTGCTCTCCAATTGGATCTCCACCTTTCTTCCTTATTACATGCTTCTTACACCAACATATGCCCTTTTTACGCGTTCTTACCCGTTCTTACCCGTTCTTACACATTCATGGTGCAAAACGTTTGTCATACTATCTGTTGAAGAAACACCCTTTGGATTGGGAATGGTAAAGAAATAGAGCCTGATATTAATCCAAGTCACTGTCGCTATATGATACTATGCGTTTTACAAACTGGTTTCCAACAATAAAAAGCCGTACTTCAAATGTTGCCAATTGAATCAGTCCTCATCTTCTTCATCCATCTTTTCCGTGGATTCATCACTTCCTCCAATTTCACTTTCTCCGTTGGAATCTGTTGCATAGGAAACGTTGGCATCTTCACAATCACTTTCATGAACCTCAGTCTCGTTATCTTCAGATAATTCTTGTTGTTGTAACTTCCAATTGGGGTACGCTCTTTTGAATTTGGTTTAGTTGAACCAATCACGACGGAGACCAAAATGTAATAACCAAGCATCGTACAAAGCGTCAGAACCTCGCCAGTTTGTTCTGACTCTCATATGATAAATGTCAATAGTTGTCTTGGTAATTTGACAATAAATCTCATTTCAGGATTCGGTCAACAGCTTGTAAACTTTTTCCATGTATTCTTTTCTACTTATTGGACTTGTTGTATCCATTAGATCACTCTCAAATGACAAATGTTGATACAGAATTCACAGTTCTCTTTCTTTCTGAGGAAATTTTCCATCACAAAGTAGTGGATAATATTCCATTAGAAAAAAAACAACGGTACCGACCATTCGGAAAGCTGTTCTCAATACCTAAAATATCAGAATATCGATTACGTTCCGCTACTCATCACCTTTTTTCCTCAGTGATGTGTAAGAACGGGTAAGAACGAGTAAGAACACGTAAGAAGGCCATCAATTCGCGTAAGAAGTGTGTAATAAAGAACTCAGAGGGAGACCAAATTGGAGGGCGTTAACCTTTTCCACCAGTGATGTGTAAGAACGGGTAACAACGAGTAAAAACACGTAAGAAGGCTATCAATTCGCGTAAGAAGGGTGTAATAAAGAACTCAGAGGGAGACTAAATCGGAGAGCGTCAACCTTTTCCACCATTGATGTGTAAGAACGGGTAAGAACGAGTAAGAACACGTAAGAAGGCCATCATTTCGCGTAAGAAGTGTGTAATAAAGAACTCAGAGGGAGACCAAATTGGAGAGCTGCAACCTTTTCCCTCAGTGGTGTTTAAGAACGGGTAAGAACACGTAATAAGGCCATCAATTCGCGTAAGAAGGGTGTAATAAAGAACTAAGGGGGAGACCAAATTGGAGAGCTTCAACCTTTTCCCTCAGTGATGTGTAAGAACGGGTAAGAACGGGTAAGAACACGTAAGAAGGCCATCAATTCGCGTAATATGGGTGTAATAAAGAACTAAGAGGGAGACCAAATTGGAGAGCTTCAAACTTTTCCCTCAGTGATGTGTAAGAACGGGTAAGAACGGGTAAGAACACGTAAGAAGGGCATCAAATCGCGTAATAAGGGTGTAATAAG